>BGPR01029000.1:1747-19569 GCA_013235015.1 Araneus ventricosus | reverse complement strand
TTTTTATGTGAAGAGTCGCAAGTCCAAGAAAATCATGTTCAACAAGTGAACATCTCCGTTTTCACTCATTCTTAGCCGAAGGTACTTTGAAATCTGATTTCCGGCATCTGTTTCAAAACCTAGACGGTAAATCAACGGGTCCGAAATCTTTGAGGGGGCCAATCGGTGAAATGCTAAGTGGCTGCGGAAAACGTCCAGTGATTGGCTTCAAGAGTATTGATTGTCAGATCCCCACAATAGAAATAAGTATACTAAATAAGGACCAGCAATATCTACTCGATATTTCCATGGCAATGAAGTCGGGAAACGGTAAAGAGGATTTGGCTGTACGAGATCCTGGTCCCTTGTCACACTCGAGGTGGTTGACAACAGCAAATAGAACTCTCAGTTTGTACTTAAGTGAAGAAAGTCCCACACTTGAACTTCCAAGAAATAGTTGTATTTATTTTGAAATCTTACATGCCAATGTGGTTTAGTATTAAAACAATTAAATACTGTACAGAGGAACCAAACTTGTGAACCAATCAATACAATCTTTAAGGTATCTTCCTGAAGATCTACGTAATCTTGTCGACCCTGTGATGAAACGAAATGGCTTTTTCGTCCATCCAGAACATTTATTGTTAGCCATGACACAAGATAATACAAAAGTCATAAGAGAGCTCGGACGTCGACGAATTCTAAAGGCGAGACAGTTAAAAGAGAACAACTATCAGAACATTCATGCCACCAAAACTCAATTTCAAGGTTCAAGACTACTCGGAAATAATTAACTGGATGAACTGTGATTTATCTTCTCCCCTATTATTAAAAGATAGCAGTGACGATGAGATTACATCACATATTCAAAGTGACTCAGTCCCTAATTCGGATATAACATTCAAGACATGCCCAGTTCACAAAAGCAGTTGAACGATGTGTGAAACTTGTGACAGAAGCCTCAGGTAAAGTTTGCGGAGCTGAGTCTAGGGATCGTTTTATCAGAACGACTCTGCTGTCAAGGTTAACCATGCCTAACTTCGACCGTAAATCAGATTTCAGAGTACCTTCAACTAAGAATGAGTGAAAACGGAGATGTTCAATTGTTCAACATGATTTTCTTGGACTTACGACTCACTCTCCACACAAAAACTTAAAGAGGCCAATTTAAAAATGTTAAAAACTATCTTAAAAATGTGAATGAAAAGAAATAAAATCGGTTTATATCTTTCGGTCGCGCATGTGCTCTAAAATTTGCCGAAATTAGGAAAAATTCACATTTTTAAGATAGTTTTTAACATTTTTAAATTGGCCTCTTCCCGAATGTAATAGCTCAAATTCTTATGTATTTAGAACCACAGAAAATAATGTTTAAATATTATTTAAATCCATCAACATCTTCCGCAGCCACTTAGCATTTCACCGATTGGCCCCCTCAAAGATTTCGGACCCGTTGATTTACCCCCTTGTTTTTGAAACAGATGCCGGAAATCAGATTTCAAAGTACCTTCGGCTAAGAATGAGTGAAAACGGAGATGTTTACTTGTTGAACATCTAGTTTTTCAATAAAAAAAAAATCTGTTTATAAATATTACCTAATGGTCTAAAATAATTTGTTTTTAAACATTTAAAGATATATTTAATAAAGAAAACAAAAAAAAACACCAGGTAAATTGGTAGTATTTTTTTCCTTGAACTGTGATCGACCTTTATTTGTACATTTTTTTCAAAATTTCTTTAAATTTGAAGGCAGCGCGCGACCCGAAGATGTTGATGGATTTAAATAATATTTAAACATTTTCTGTGGTTCTAATATATAAGAATTTGAGCTATTACATTCGGGAAGAGGCCAATTTAAAAATGTTAAAAACTATCTTAAAAATGTGAATTTTTCCTAATTTCGGCAAATTTTAGAGCACATGCGCGACAGAAAGATATAAACCGATTTTATTTCTTTTTTTACCCCTTTTTAGTCTCCCCAATTCGCAACTTTTCCGCGGTATTACGACTTGAAAAAAAATTTTGACTTTTTTAGGCCCAACCTATTAAGGCTTGTTTCGTAGAATTTTAAAAATGCCTTTTCCCAAGAGATGGCGCTGAAGTTTACTAGGCTGTGACGTAATCTTTCCCATCCAATTTTTAGCCTTTTTGCCAAGAAGGAAATAAATTATACTTTCTGGCACCTGAAAATAACTCAAGGGTTCCCTACCCTCATAAAAAGGACAGCTATTTCTTACCTTACAAACCTTACCTTAAACTTTTTCCCTCCTCAGCCATGTAAGAGGACGGTCGCTCTCGAAGCAAGTTGAGATCGTCATCGACAGCTTTCGGCAATCAATTTTATTCATCTACTCTCAATCTATGCCCTGCGAAAGACGATTCTTCAAAGAAGTACACGAAAACATTGGTTAAAAGCTACAATCAGCAACCTAGATCAAACGGTCAGCTCTGCCAGGAGATTTCTCGCAATGAGGTAATTATTGATAAGAATCAGGACTTTGAGCAGAAATGCCGTAAGGCAATCAGAGAAATTCTGATAAATGGAGGCCACGAAGCACTGATAGCCAGCAGGACTAATGAGCTCTTAACTTACGAAGCAAAGATTGCTGAAAGGGAAGCGGCACTGATTTCTATAGGACCTTGTCCTGTAATGAGCTGCACTAAGCATCATGAAAAAGTAAAGGATGTTGAGATGGACGAAACGGTGAGTTGGTGGACTCTACTCCCCGTGATTTTCAGATAGTTTCCCCTAAACATTCCTCTAAAATTCGCTTATTAAAACCTAAATCTCCCATTAAAACGGCAAACATGTTCCAAAATCTTATGGACTCAGAAGATAAAGAAAACCCTAAAATTTCTGTTCCGGCCATTAATTTAAAATTAGATGATAAATATAATCTTACCTTACAGGAAATAAATAGGAATTTTCCTAATACCGAAAATGTGTACGACTGCGGAAATATCAGAATTCTCCCCCACTCTTTAGAAGATAGGGAAAATATCATTAAATTCTTAAACGAAAACAATAAATAATATGTGCTCTCTGAATCGCAAGAAAACAGACCCATTAAAATAGTCATTAAAGGCCTCCCCCCTGATCAAAATAAGGAGATAATTTCTCAAAAACTATTGAAAAATAACTTTCAGGTAATCAGAATCCACCAACTTAGAAATTACAGACTCAAAAAACTGTACACTCTATTTTTAGTTGATCTTGCAAAAACCCCTAATGTAAATGACATCTTCCAAATTAGAAAAATAGGCCTCCTAAAAGTTTTAATCCAACCATATCGGAAAAAACAGAGAGCAACTATGTGCTTCAAGTGCTCTGATTTTTATCATAGTGCCAGGAATAGTCATCGCAAGCCCCGTTGTATTAAGTGCAATGAGGAACACGAAACCAGAAATTGTCCGATCAAAACTAAGATAGAAAAGCCCACTTGTATTAATTGTAAACAGATAGGACACCTCGCCTCGTGGCAAGGATGCCCCAACTATCCTAATATAAACATCAAAAAATCCCCCACCTATGCCCCAAAACTTAAACTGAACTTAAATCGTAAAGAAAAACCCACCGAAATTCCCAAAATCGCTCCTAACAAACAAGACTTAAATGACAAATTCTCCGACTTCGAGAGAAACTTCAACGCCCTGCAAATAATAAACAACGCTTTTAAAAGATTCCCCAACCTAATTCAAATTAGTGAACAAATTAAAGTCGCTGAAAACGATCCAGAAATTTTCAATTTACTCTCTAAAATAACAAAAATTTAAACTTTAAAACCACTACTTGGCTCGTCCCACCTCACATCTTGAAATCTGCTAGCAACTTGGATCCCCCACCACCTAGAAGATCAATGCTGATTGGCCCTACGACCAGCTTTATAAGCAGACCTCTCTCAGGAGAGCACCAGATCTCGCCTGACTTTCAGTCATGATGTTTCGAAGTCCAATTGGAAAAAGTTTAAAAATCAACTACTTCGACAGGCGGAATCCCCCCACCCCCAGTTGCACTGAAGAGATCGACGCGGAAGTCGAAAGACTCACCACAGAGATCATTGCAGCATACAGAGAATCAGGTACCTGGAAAGATCTCACTAAGAGCGAAACAACAGAGGAAATTAAACTCCAGACCAGGGAAAGGAATAAATGTAAAAAAATCTGGCAGAAAATAAAGCACCCCGATAGATAAGAATAAACTTAATAGAGCTCAGGAACACCCCAGGAAACTGTAGACAAAATTTTAACGAGAGGAAAATTGCGAACCTCTTCGCTAGCATTGAACCGGGTGAGGATACGCTCTCGAGGCTTGTTAAAACATACATGAATAATAAAATAAAAATGCCCCCACTCATTACTGATAGTCGCTTAGTGTACAAGGATGTCGAGAAAGCCGAGGCAATTGCGGACAGTCTCGCATTGCAGTTCCAAAACAACAACCTATCCCCCCCCCCCCACACACACACAGAGAGAGTTTATTGTTGACAGAAGAATAGAGATCTTAAATAGGAAACCGGCGGTCAACAAAGTCAAGCCCTGTTCTCCGGCGGAAGTCGCAGAAGCAATCGGGAAATTAAAAAACAAAAAAAGCCCCGGTAAGGACCTAATCACTAATCAGATGATAAAAAATCTTCCCATCAGAGTCATACTTAGAATAACATACATCATTAACTGTAATATATGTGTGTATGGCAACACCTGTATCGAAAAGTTATCTAATCTAGAATGGCAACATATAGATGCTATGCATACTGTTATGATGTGTTGATGCTGAATAAAGATGATGTTACTATTAACAAATGGCTGGACTTGCATATATTGTATAAAATGTACAAATGACTTATTAATATGAAAAAATATAAACATTACATGGTGTCAGATAGATAATATCGAACCGTCTCTGTGGAATCGGCCGGATGCTAAAAGATTGAACTTTGTTCAGGTGCGTGATCTCTGAGTGAGTGCTCTTCAATCGAAAAAAAAAAATGGAAACATTTAGGCCGCCAGGTGCAATCAATTTTAGCTGTAGCAACTGAGCTGACACCTGGAACAGGTGGACACAGAAGCTAAAAAATTATTTAATTGCATCAGAAAAGGATAAAAAGCCTGATGGTATAAAGATAGCGATTTTGCTAAATCTTCTGGTTGATGAAGGGACAGACATCTTCAATACTTTTAAATCGGAAAATGGAAAGAGCATAGAGAAATTCGACGATGTATTGGAGTTTTTTACAAATCACTGTATTCCTAGAAGAAACGTAGTTTTTGAACGATTTAAGTTCTTTTCATGCTCCCAACAAGAAGGCCAGCAGGCAGACAACTACTTGACAGAATTGAAAACTCTTGCTTCAACATGTGACTTCGGTGACCAAGAAGAAGGGCTAATTCGAGATTGAGTAGTTCTAGGCATCAGAGACATGTCTCTACAAGAAAGACTCCTAAGAGAGTCAGATTTAACACTGCCCTATTGGAAAAAAAAAAATTCTGGTATAAAAAAACATACCGGCTTATGAAACACCGGTTCCGGTATGATACTGGATCCGGTATCATACCGGAACCGGTGTTTCATAAACCGGTGATCCGGTATCATACCGGAACCGGTGTTTCATAAACCGGTATCATACTGGATCCAGTATCATACCGGAACCGGTGTTTCATAAACCGGTATCATACCGGATCCAGTATCATACCGGAACCGGTGTTTCATAAACCGGTATAAGGTTCCGGTATGATGCTGGATCCAGTATGATACTGGATCTGGTATGATACCGGTTTCAGTATGAAACCAGAACCAGTATCAAACCGGTATCATACTAGAATATTGATTTTAGAATTGTACTGAATTAGGTACATATTATGGAGCACAGGATTTATCAAATTAACATAATTAAATCATTCAATAAAAATATATCGTATATATATACGAATCAGCTTTATTTTGCTTCTGGTACCACGTGCTTTAATTTAAATCAGCACAGAATAAAATATTTTAGACTCAAAAAGATATTTTTCTTCAAATAAAACTTACAAAGAAAATTATGAAAGTCATAAACAAATGAATAAGATGTGCAAAATTAAAACAATATAATTATTCTAAAAACTAACTCTAAAAACAAATTAGATTTAATATTATTAATAAAGAGATTGTGGTTTTACATCTTATCACTAAGAACATAAAAAAAGGACAGTATTATGAATAAATAAAAGTCGTAAGCTGATTTCCTTTTAATGCTTTCACCTTAGTCAAGAAAGATTGAAATTTTTTGGCCCTGAAAAGGACCGTTTTTTATGTAGTGAAAGCATCGGGAAGTCAAATTCAACAGGCATTGATGTATCAGAGAATTCTCTTAAACATTTTTTAAAAAAATGATTCAACTCTATTCCACGATATATACAAACACATACATAAAATCATGAATATATGCATTGTAAATACAAAATATTGCCCTTCTGAACATTACAAAAAATTTCATTCCTGTATATACAAAACAATGCACTTCTGAACATGACAAAAAATTTCATTCCTGGATATAAAAAACATGATTTGAAAAGTTTCCATTATTATTCACCATAAAAGTCAGACATCCTTGAATAAGACACTTAATAAATGAACAAATTTGCACTACCTCATTACACTAAAAAAAGAATTCTCGTAAACAATTGATATACATTTCAAAAAAAATTAATACTGTATTGCAGGTCAAAATTTAAATTATATACAAAATATAAGCTACATACATATAAAAGGGTTATGTTACTGTTCACGGTATTTCTCTGTAAACACAATTACATACCTCTTTGGTCGAAGATATCACTGAAACAATATCAAACCTGGCTCTAGACAAACCAACATAAAGTTGGGCAAGTGTAAAACCAGTACAGTAAATTCTTGATTATCCAGCATTCAAGTATCCGGAAATCTCAACTAACCGGGAAAATTAGAAAATGAGTTTTTCTAAAAATTTTACATCAGAGTGCCAGAATTTAGCACGCCCAAACTGTTCCATTCACACGGGCAATTTATTTCTGGAATGCAACATCCGCTTCACATGGAGGGTCGTAGAAGGAAAAAAAGCAATATACAGTACAGTGACGTACACAGACTTGTTTTCACGGGGGGAGGGATTCAAAAGCAAAAACCAAAGGAGAAAAAAAGTTCCTCACCCTCCGCTGACAAAGCAAAATCGACAACGAAAAAATAAAAAGGCGTATTATTGTCCGATGGGATGAGTTTCTGGGAATTAAAAATGTTTCTTTTGAGCTTGACTCAATCATTTCTGCTTCAATAACGTTACGCTGTAGTTTTGTCACTATTAGACTTGTTGTACAGCTCGCTGCACAGGCCTTTTGAAGGCATCAAATTTTGAAGTAGCATTATCACTGCACTTTTTTTTACTACTTGCTGTTGGTTTGGCAAGTGAACGGCCAACCTCATGATTACCTACATGAGGTTTTTCTGAGACAGAAATTTCAATGAGTCTCCACATCGCTTCAGGAGCACTTACATATCTACATTACTTACATTACATATCTACATTACGAACAGCAAACCTGTAGGAATAATATTGCAACTATGTAACCCTAACACGTTTTGCAGATCTTTCTTCAACATGTTCCAAGTTGGAATTCCAACCGCATTCTCCATTCAGAAATAGAAGAGGATAAACCATAGGATCGCTGCACTGATTAAGTGGTGAAATATTTTTGTTTGTAATAAATGCAAATATCTCGATTTGCTGGGGGCTCTACTTCATCTCCGACAAATATTGCAGCAGTGATCGAAATCTGGATGTTCCACTATTCAGAAACCTTTTAACATTTTACAGCTGGATTGGGTATATATTGAGTCACATCTGCAATCTGGTTGAAAATGGTTTATGCTTCAGAAATAAAGCGATTCAAACTTCTACAAAGGTGAAATGGCGGAGTTATTCTCACTACATCTATTCCTTCTATGATGATTAGATATAGCATTGCTCCATAGCCGGTCTCATTCATTGTGCAGCAGAAACCATTGCATAAATCGAATGCATGTATAGGAAATATGGACATGTTCCCAGAGGTGCCTTTATTTCACTATTCAGAATCTAAAGAGCTAAATGCAGCATGTATATTCTCCGGATTTGGATAGTTTTATTCCTGTAAGTTTATTGTGCGAGTAATGGTGCTTGAAAGGTCCAGGACTTCTTCAGATGACTTTCCTATTGCGGCAGCCTTGGTACCATTTTCCTCGAGAGTTCATCGTTTTCACGCTAAAATATGCACAAATCTCAAGTCATCAGACATGTGCAGATTGTTGGGACAATTCACCTCATTTGAAGATGAACACGGTTATGAGTTGCAACGTTTTCTGGCCTACCTAACTTCATCAGCCTTCAAACTTATTCCTTTGAGCTGACTAAGTTTCATCAATTTTCATTACAACGATACTGCCATTCTCCGCAGTTGCCAAAGGTCTTACCAGACTCATTTGCTGAAAGATATTACAGAGTTTTAAAAAAAAAATCATACTAACACTGCCATACTTTCAACCATAGTCGAATACTTAAACAAACATAAGTCGTTACCATCGAAAAAGACTTTTCCGCGCATTCTATTTCCTTTAAGCATTTATATATCAAGATTTCAATGACATATATATTCATATTTTATGTACATGTATTGTATATATCATAGAATGAAGTTAGAATCATCTTTAATAAAATGCTTTAAGATAATTCTTTTCAATTTGTCAATTGAGGCATAGACTGAAATTCGTTATTTTGAATCCATATCAGTATATATGACATTATAATTTTTTAAAGAAAGCAGAATATATTTAAACATGTATATATCTATATATATAAAACACTAAAGGCAACAGTACATTGTGTAAGAAGATCTTTGCCGATCAGCAACACTTGTTTACAATTGTAACGGGTACATGCTAAATTCTCAAGAAATAAAACAGAGGCCTCATTTTTCCCTCCAAAACCTGAACTTTTCGACATTTCTTAATGCAAATGAACTTTTGTTGTAGATACAGGGAACAAGAGCTTTGCAGTAACCCCAAAACTCAATGATCAACAGAAGCTCTAGATCTTTCAAGCGAACTGCAGTATTCACAGGGAAAAACTATCAACAACAAGTGAAGAGTATAATGCTGCATTAACTTTACTCATGGGGAATAAAGCACCTATTGGAACATTACTTATAGTGTGTTTCCATACACATGGTCCAGATTTATCACTCTCGTTTCTACTCCTCTCTATTCAAATAGATAGAGACCTAGCTATGAGACAATTGTACATATTAGAATCCAATGAAGCAAAGGAACCAGACGGCATGAAGAATAAATCTGAAACCCTGTACTCCTGTAATGGAAGATGGACGCTTTATTACAAGCATAATTTCGGAATCATATAAAGATCTCAGTGGTACAATCTAATCAATAATAATCTTTATGAACATCCAGATTTGACTGCACGCCTACTTCAGGACAGAGGTTGCTGCAATACGCACATCGAGAGTCAAAGTGATTTAACAAATCGAACAATTTGCGGTAAGTAAAAATATTTCACCACCAATCGGTGCAGCAGTCTATGGTTTATCTCTTCTATTTCTGAATGAAGTTGAATTTCCAGCAGACATATTGAAGAAGTCTGCAAACGATGTTCGGGTTACATGGTGCAATATTCCCAGGTTTATTTAATTTGTATCTTAGTGTAATGTAAGTAATAATAGAATATGTAAGTGCTCTGAAGCGATGCGGAGACTCATTAATTTTACTCCGAGAAAAACCTCTTGTAGGTAATCATGAGGTTGGCGAACTACTTTATAAACAAAACAAAAAACGTAAAAAAATTACCGGTAATCAATACTACTTCAAAAATTTACGTGCCTTCAAAGGTACGGCAGGCTGTACAACAAAACTAATAGTAACAAAACTACAGCGTAACGTTAACTAGAAGCAGTAATCCACAGTCGCTCTCAAGAAGCATTTTAATTCCCAGGAAATACTCATCCCATCGGACCAATAATATTCCTTTCAGTTTTTTAAAAAGCATATATTCCCTATTGCAGTTTGGCATTTTTTCATGACCATTAACTCAATCTGAATAGCTCTAATAAAGTGCGTTGAGTAGTATCATCCTGTTTACATGATACACATGTTGGTATATCTATAAGATCAAATTTGATAGCGTTTCAATTATCTCTTCGACAAAAGGGTATATAGGTAATGTTACAGAAATACAAGTGGTACCATTAACTTTTCCATAACCCACACCCCATAATGTAGCTTACATATTTTGTATATAATTTAAATTCAAACTACAATAATTTTTTAAGAAATGTACATATCAATTGTTTAAGAGAATTCCTTTTTTTTAGTGTAATGATGTGGTCTGCATTGCTTTCATTTGATGTCTTATGCAAGGAATATGACTTTACGATTAGAATAATAATGGAAATTTTCAAATCATGTTTTATTACCCAAGAGAATGAAATTTTTTTCTGTAATGTTCAGAAAGAACTTAATATATTGTATTCTAAGCTATGATTTTATGTATGTGTATTTGTATATTTCGTGGAATAGAGTTGAATCATTTTTTTAAAATGTTCAGAAAATTCTCTGATACATCAATGCTGTTGAATTTGACTTCCTGATGCTTTCACTACATAAAAAACGGTCCTTTTCAGGGCCAAAAAATTTTTATCTTTCTTGACTAAGGTGAAAGCATTAAAAGGAAATCAGCTTACGACTTTTATTTATTCATAATACTGTCTTTTTTTATGCTCATATGGATAAGATGTAAGACCACAATCTCTTCATTAATAATATTAAATCTAATTTGTTTTTAGTTAGTTTTTAGAATAATTATATTGTTTTAATATTGCAACTCTTATTCATTTGGTTATCACTTTCATAATTTTCTTTGTTAGTTTTATTTGAAGAAAAATATCTTTTTGAGGCTAAAATATTTTATTCTGTGCTGATTTAAATTAAAGCATCAGAAGCAAAATAAAGCTGATTCATATATATATATATAAATTTTACAATATTTTTGCTAAGACACGCAGTGTTTTCATTGTAGCAAGCGAAGCGAGCTAGGTTTGCGTAGCAAACACGGGAGGATTGCAATCCTCCCGGGGATGGGCGATCTTTCGCGAGCAGGGGCAGAGCCCCCTAGTAATAACTAATTTTATTTTAAAAAATTAGATTACGCCTACTTTAGGGGGCTTATCTCTCTCCCTCCGCGGATCCACTTCCATACACATATATGGTTAATCAAACTTTTTATATTACAAGTATTTAAGTTATTGTTACGCACTTATTACAAGTATTTAAACCAGTATACTGTCTTAAATACTTCCAGTATTAAACTGTACTGGTTCAAAATTTCCAGTATGTTTTCATACTGGTATCAAAATTTCCAGTATGGTATCATACCGGCTTCTAAATTTCCAGTGTGGTATCATACCGGCTTCAAAATTTCCAGTATGGTCTCATACCGGCTTCAAAATTTCCTGTATGGTTTCATACCGGTTTCAGAATTTCCAGTATGGTTTCATACCGGTTTCAAAATTTCCGGTATGATTTCATACCGGCTATAAAATTTCCAGTATGTTTTTACTGGTTCCGGTATCATTTTTACTGGTTCCGGTATCATTTTGATACCGGTATTTTGAATTTTTTCCAATAGCAGCAGAGTTCCTCCGAGCATCAGAAGTCAGCAAACATCAAATTGAGTCCGTGAAGTCTGCTTCGAAAGTTCATGAAATACAGAAGAATCGTGATAAGAATTCTAAAGGGACAGCATCTTATACAAAGAACAGTGCCAGTGACACAGTGTTTAACTGCCAAAAATGTGGAAAAGAACATAAAAAATTAAAGTGCCCAGCTTATGGAAAAATATGTTCGAAATGCAAAAGAAAAAATCATTTTGCAGCAGTGTGCAAGACAGTGAAAAAAAATTATCGCAGTGTAAACAATTTAGAGAATGATAATAGCTCTAATAGTGGCATGAATTTATTTATAGACAGTGTTACAGAACAGGTAAATAATGATATGTTAATTGTAAATTCATTAGATAGTATGTGGTTAAAGAAAATTGATGTTGAAAATAACATGATAGAATTTAAGCTTGATACTGGAGCTGAAATTAATGTTCTACCTTTGTCTGTCTATAAAAGTATGTGTCTTCCATTGAAATGTGCACTAAGCAAAACTAATATAACATTAGTTTCATATGGTAATTTTAAATTGAATCCTGAAGGAGAATTAATACTAAATTGTAGTGTTAATCAGTATCATAAGGTTCCATTGAAATTTGTTGTTGTTAATGTGTCTTCCAGGCCAATATTAGGGTTAAATGCATGTCAGAAATTAAATTTAATCAAAAAAATTGAACAGGTTGAAACAATTAGTAAAGATAGCATTATGGATCAATATAGTGAAGTATTCAAGGGTTTAGGTGAATTTCCAGGGAAACCCTACCATATAGAAATTAAAAGTGAAATTAAACCTGTAATTAATGCACCAAGGAGAGTTCCTCAGTCCCTACATAAAGAGTTAGAAAAAACCCTTAATGAATTGGTTCAGTTGGGTATTGTTTCTCCAGTCAATAAGCCGACAGAATGGGTAAATAGTTTAGTTATTGTTGAAAAGCCAAATGGTAAATTAAGAATTTGTCTGGATCCTAGAAACTTAAATAAGGCATTTAAAAGAGAGCATTATGTTATTCCTTCTGTTGATGAAATTATCAGCAGACTTGAAGGCAAACAATGCTTTTCAGTGCTCGATTTAAAAGAAGGGTTTTGGCAAGTACCGCTAGAAAAGGACAGAGCAGAATTGTGTACTTTCAATTCACCTTTTGGTCGCTATAAATTCAACAGATTACCCTTTGGTATCTGCTCAGCTCCTGAGGTGTTTCAGAAAAAGAACCAAAAGCTATTTGGTGATATAAAAGGGGTTGAGATATACTTTGATGATTTAATTATAGCGGGTAAAAATAAAGAGGAACATGATAAGATATTAGTAGAAGTCTTGGAGAGAGCTAAAGAAAATAATATCAAGTTTAATCCTAATAAATTTCAATTTAGAATTGAAGAAGTTAAATATATGGGTTTGTTAGTATCAAAAGATGGGATAAACGCTGATCCTAGTCATGTTAGGGCAATTAATGAGATAGAAAAACCAACAAGTAAAAATGATATAAAAAGGTTGTTAGGTATGGTTAATTTCTTGTCAAAGTTTATACCTAATGTATCTGCAGTTACATCTCCTTTGAGGGTATTGTTAAAGAAAGATATAGAATTCCAGTGGAATCATGAGCAAGAGACAAGTTTTGAGGAAATTAAAAGATTAATCAGTTCAACACCTGTGTTAAAGGTATTTAATGACTCTCTGCCTATAACTATTCAATGTGATAGCTCTAAAGATGGGCTGGGTGCTTGTTTGTTGCAAGAGGGTCATTTGCATCTAGGAGCTTAACTGATTGTGAAAAAAACTATGCCCAGATCGAAAAGGAATTATTAGCTATAGTATTTTCATTTGAAAAGTACCACAATCTGGTATATGGACACAAAGTACTGGTCGAAAGTGACCATCAGCCTTTAACTTCAATTGTACAAAAACTCATTGGTAAAATTACAACCAGATTGCAGAGAATGTTACTTAAATTACTACAATATATGATTTCACAATTAAATATGTACCAGGTTGTTAAATGTATCTTGCTGATACTTTATCTAGGGCAAATATGAAAGAAACAGGTGGAGATGATCCAGAAATGTTAAATGTTGTACATTCAGTCTCAAAACTTTTACCAATGAGTGAAAGTAGATTTAAACAATTTCAAAAAGCTACTGAAGAAGATAAGGAACTTCAGATGCTTTTTGAATATTTCAAGAAGGGGTGGCCTGAGAAAGAAGTAGTACAAAAAAACTTGTTACCATACTACAAAGTAAAAAATGATCTATATTGTATTGATGGACTTATTTTTCTCAATGATAAAATTATTGTACCCACTATTCTTAGACAAGACATGTTAATGCTTATTCATGAAGCCCACTTAAGATTACGAAATGTAAAAGTCGTGCTAGGGAACTAATGTACTGGCCGGGAATAAGTAGAGATATTGAGGATCTCATTAATAAATGTAGTATCTGTGAGAAATTTCAAAAGTCACAAACTAAAGAACCCTTGAGAACCATGAATTACCAAGTCGACCCTTTGAGAGGATAGGAATAGATATTATGTATTTGAATAATACTGATTATCTAGTAATTATTGATTACTACTCTAAATGGATAGAGATTTCCAAAATTGACAATAAAAGCAGTGAAGAAATTATTTGTAAGTTAGAAGTAGTATTTGCTAGATTTGGTATCCCTGAAACTATAATCTGTGATAATGTACCTTTTAATAGTTACCAATTTAGGAATTTTGGGAAGGAATGGGATATTGAAATTGTGTTTATAAGTCCTCATCATTCGCAAAGCAATGGAATGGTAGAAAAGGCAGTAGGCATAAGCAAAGCAGTCTTCAAAAAAGCCTTTGAGGATAACCGAAGACCAGCTATCGGATTATTAGAATATCGAAATACCCCAATTTCAGGGTTAGGATTATCACTTGCTCAATTAATGTTTAATAGACGTTTGAGAACTAAATTGCCCATTAGTAATAAGCTCTTGAATCCTGAACTCTTTAAAGATGTCAATATTAAACTATTAAGACGACAACAAACACAAAAGCATTATTACGATAGATCATCTAAAATATTAACTGAACTTAAACCAGGGGACAAAATTGTGGTTCAAAATGTAAAAACTAAGATTTGGGAACCAGCTGTGGTTTTGTCAAAAGCCAAGACTCCGAGATCGTACAAAATAAAAACTTTGTATGGTAGGGTCTTGGTAAGAAACAGAAAATTTTTAAGATTGTCAAAAGTAAATCACAAATCATATAATGACAGTGTACTTGACACTCTTCCAGATGTAACTCAGATTGTATCCACTCCACCTCAAAATGTTATGAGTACCGATTCTCAAACGAGTATCAGTACCAGATCAGGTCGGAATATAAACAGACCGAATCATTTAAAAGATTATGTATGCTATTAATTGATATTAACAATATGCTTTATTTTGTAAATAGTTTCTATTCAATTATGTATTGTACTAAAGTAAAGAGAAGGGTGTAATTTATGTGTGTATGGCAACACCTGTATCGAAAAGTTATCTAATCTAGAATGGCAACATATAGATGCTATGCATACTGTTATGATGTGTTGATGCTGAATAAAGATGATGTTACTATTAACAAATGGCTGGACTTGCATATATTGTACAAAATGTACAAATGACTTATTAATATGAATAAGTATAAACATTACATTAACTGCATTTTTAAATTTAGTCACTTCCCTCAGAGTTGGAAAACGGCGGTAGTAGTTCCTATATACAAACAAGGTAAAAACGCCCAAGCTGCAGATAGCTACCGCCCAATTAGTTTGCTGTCCTCTTTAAGTAAACTAGCAGAGACCATTATACTAGACCGCCTTGAAGCGGGAACTGAAAACAAACTTATCCCTTTCCAGTTCGGCTTCAGGAAGGGTTTGTCTACCAATAAACAACTGCTCAGAATGACCGAGCACATCCGAGATGGGTTTCAAAACTACTCAGACACGCCCGCAGTGTTCATCGACATTGCTAAGGCATTTGACAGAGTGTGGATTGATGGATTAATCTACAAAATGCACGAACTAAAAATATCCAAACAACTCATCCTCCTTATGCAATCATACCTAAAACACAGAAATTTCATAGTACGAGTAGGAAAAGATCTTTCCACCCCCAGGACGATTGAAGCAGGTGTGGTCCAAGGGTCGAGACTTGGCCCCCGCTGCTTCAACATTTTTATAAATGACATCTGTCAAATGCCTAATACGCAATTATGCCTATTTGCCAATGACACTGCGATCATGAGTACAGGCCCAGAGAGACATACCAACGTAACAAACCTTAATAGGCACCTGGCCGAGCTGGAGAAGTGGTTAATCAGATGGAAGATAAAAATAAAAAAGGATAAAATGCCATGCAATGTATTTCACAAGAGCCAGAACACTGTCTCCCACCCCTAAACTCTTCCAACGAACTATCCCATGGTGCAACGAAGTCAAGTATCTAGGAGTTACATTAGACAAGCAACTCACATTCAAAAAACACATAACCAATATCAAAAGCAACCTCATAAAAGTCAAGGCAACCTTACACCCTCTAATCGGAAAAAACTCGAAACTCTCACTAGGGAATAGATTTCTTCTCTACAAGTCCATGTTAAGACCTCTCATTAGCTATGCCTCCCCAGTCTGGGGCGCAGCAGCTAATATCCATATGCAAAGCCTGGAATAACTGCAAAATATCACTGTTAGGCAAATAGTACGCCAACCATGGTATATTAGGAACCACAATATCCGGAAGGATCTCTGTCTGCCCACTATACAAGAATTCTTTAAAACCATTTCTGAAAGATTCTTTAGGAAAGTCGATGCCAGCTCAAGCACAGCGCTCCTTAGCATCCCACCGTACGACCCTCGCAGCAACCGTAATAGACGCAGACCCAGAGCTGCGCTCCATCGTTAAGTGCACTTCCCACCCCCCTTATTTTCCTTCTTGACCACCCAGCATGATGGCTTTAACACGTCAGAGGCAAAACGCCTCGTTTGGAAAAAAAAAAGGTAACTGCATATTTCTTGAATTAACTAGTTGTTTTCTTTTTAATCACCAATGCCATTGCTTGTTTAATTTACAATTATTTATCCATTAAAAATCTCACTCTAACTTTTTATAATCTCTTTATTAAGGTGCAAATTAAAATGTCATGCCACTAACCCATTTCATTCCAGCTAACGGAGATGAAAGTCTTTGAGGCTATGCGCTTCCAAAGACCCCCCCCCCCCAGTCCAGGTCAGTTCACTTCAACGCCATGCTTTACAACTATCAGATTGGGAGATACCGCCCCCTGCGGGGGCCTGGAGCTCCCCAAACCTTGTTATTTACCTTACAAAAAGAGGAGTTCCCTTTCTTTGCCTTAAGGTAAGAAGAGGGTCGGGCTTTGGTTTGAGAGCAGGTCAGTCGAATTCCCGTTCTGTCAGAAAATTGTTTGAGAAATTTTTTTTCAGTTCATCTTAGTGAAAAAAAAACACACCTCATATTCCTTGATGATTGCCGTTTCTTTTTCCGTAGCTGAAAATCGTGAACAAATGATGTTTCGTTAACGGTATTTTATGATTCTAGAATGACAATGTACTGAATTAAAATTTAAATCAATAATATTAGCCTTTCTTGCTTAGAATTTCGAGCTATTTAAAAGTAATCGCAAGCAATCTATAACAAAAAAAAAAAACACTTTTCTGCAATCAAGCCCCTAAAACGATTAATAATTGGCTACAAACCAAAATAACTCTTGGGAGAGGGGGGAAACTTAACAAAAATATATAATTGTATTCCGCACACCTCTAAAATTATTGAAGAGCTCCTCTTGATTTAATTCTCATACCAAGGCTCCACACCTCCCAACACAACCCAAATTTCTTTTACTTTTACGATAATATTTGTAAGATGCACTTATATGATCAAAACTATCCAGACACTTTCGGATTTTCACACTTTTTAGAGCTTCTCCGGAAAGGCTAGACCAACTGCCCTTAAACTTCGTCCATGTAAAAAATAGACTCTAATTCACATTTTACTGTGAAGATTCGGTCACGAGGACATTTAGGGGACATAGCGGAAATTGACAGTGGTGCCAAATGAGTGGAAAGCATGAGGGGGCAAAAGATTTATAAACATCTAAGATA
>BGPR01028999.1:0-19570 GCA_013235015.1 Araneus ventricosus | reverse complement strand
TTCACGAGTTTGTTAAAATGCAAGAAACATAAATAAATATTTTTCAAAGCATTTTGATCTCATTATATTTCAGTCTAACTTTATCACCGTGCCTGAAATACAAGCCAAGCAATGGAGTGATGTGTTCCTCTGATTGTCCAATCACAATTAAATTTTTACTGAATCCCAGTCTGCACTTTACCTTAGTAGGAAATTATATTCCGCTGAGCAATAATGGATGGAATTTCACTTTAATGCAGTTCAGCTACATTGACGTCCCGGTTTCAAACGACACGATGACTATTTTGGGACGGACCTACTAAATTTGAGGGCCGCAGTGGCCTAGTGGTAAGGGCTCGGCTTAGGGGCCGGAGGGTCTCCAGGTTCGAAACATGATTCCCTTGAAGATCCAACGTGCATTGGGCTTGTTCCACGCTAAATCATGCCTTGGTGGCCTAGCGTCCTCCCGCTGGTGTGGTTCTCACAACCCACGCCCACCGACTCCCGCAAAGGGTTTTGAGTCCACAGGGGTGGACGAGGCGCTGGTGTGGTGCGGAAGTTTGAAGAGGAGTTCCAGTTCAGGTGTCGTCCTCGTCGTCTGACCGATGTTCAAAATTACGAGTTCCTATCCAAATTAGCCTTCGTATTGTTTCAAAACGGGGCATAAATATAACTAAACTAAACCTCGTAATTTTGAACATTGGTCAGATGACGCGAACTACACCTGAATCTGCATCCCCCCCACTCCAATCTTCACCTCTTCATTTTTAGGACGGTCTACCCTGACATCAGATTTACCTAGAATTTCAAACATTTGAGACTTAGAGTTTAATTAGCATTATTTACTACTCAAATATTTATATTTTTATATCTACAATCATTCACAAAATAATTATACTTATCGTGCTATTTCCTAACATTCCAAATTGTTTTAAGGAAATTTAATGCAACATAATAAAATAAATAAAATTAAGTAAATAAATATTTTTATGCATTGGAAGTTCATTCATGAAATATAAAATCAAACTAATGTAGAAGCATAATCCTCCAGTGAACAAACAATAAGCAATTTGAGAGTAAATGAATGTCATTCTGCGTTTGAATACAAAATGGAAATTTGAAATCTTCATCGGAACAGATTCATCTTATTAAATAACTATGGATTAAATTTGAAGCACAGCGTTAGTTCTAACAGTTTCACATCAAGAGAGAGGCAAACTTGAAATATTGGTTTTCCGTATATCCGGTAACAATCAGGCATATCGCAGATGCATATATCAGTGTTGGTGGTCCAATTATGACATATCTTTACCTAAAATTCGAATAATATTTATCTTATACATATCATGATACAATAAGGAACATTAAATTATCAAACTTTATTACGTTATTTCGGTTTCCAAATCTCAGTCTGTATTCGAACATTAAAAGAAATAAAAATACCAATCAATACACGAAAAAAATTAATTAAAACTTATTTTTCAATAACGGAAGTATCTTCTGAAATATTTCCTAATTTCCACAATCGACCACATTGCCACATTTCACCTCACCTATCGATATTTTCGTCCATTCATAACCATCCATTATTTAACAACGTATCAAAATGTGCTTCTAAAAGTTTGCAAAAATATATTTATTTTCTGCATGATTCAAAAAATAAATGAATAAAATTTTAATACATTTTCACATCATTAAATGTAACTTATATGATAATCTACATTAATGTAATATTTCACAAAATTATACGTTTGAGATGTATCGATTGCAGCATTAGATATTTCAGTACAAGCTCAGATGATTAATCTTTTAATGGATTTGCAAAAAGAACAGAGGTTAACTTATGCCTTTATTTCACATGACTAAAGAGTTGTAGAAGTTATAGCAGATTATGTTTTTTTCTAACTCTCAGGCTGAATTCGACCTTTAAATGAAATAAAAATCCTATTCAATAAGTAAGAATTTCATGTAAAGTAGTTTCTCGTCTATGGGAGGTGGCCACTCATATGCTGTGTTTGGATAGAGAATTAAAAATTATTGAAAGAAATTAATGTAAAAAAAATTAAGAATTATTAAAAGAAATAAAAATCCTATTCAATAAGTAAGAATTTCATATAAAGTAGTTTCTCGTCTATGGGAAGTGGCCACTCTTATACTGTGTTTGGATAAAAAATGAAAAATTATTAAAAGAAATAAATATAAAAAAAGAATTAAGAATTATTAAAAGAAATAAATATAAAAAATTAAGAACTATTAAAAGAAATAAATATAAAAAAGAATTAAGAATTATTAAAAGAAATAAAAATCCTATTCAATAGATAAAGAATTGCAAACTCTTATACTGTGATTGGATCTATCCGATAAAATTACATTATCTCACATAAGTAACAATATTGTCTCCCAGTTATTATTTAAAATACACCTTACGTTTAAAAAGTTTTCTTTAAAAATAACAAGAGGAAAGCAAATGCAAAACAGAGGAAATTATATAAATACGCTTCTAATACATTTTGAGCTCATGAAATGCAACTAACAAAATGGTCTTTTACACTGGTGCAATGCCCAATTATACAATTTTAGGTCATTTATTTCCTAATCTCAGTCTGCAATCTACCCTTGTCAGAAATTAAATCCCACTCAATAATGATGGATTGAAAGGAATGCTTCGTTCCTCATCAAGGTCACTGCTGAAATATCGCCGCCTGATCTCTCAGGTCACCTGATCTGCCGATGTTATCCCCAGCCTTAACTTAACGTTAAAGTTTTTTTTCTTCAAATACTATAAGTAATAAACAAGCACAAACTGAAGAAAATTATATAAATTCGTTTCTCGTACGATTTGAGCTCATAAAATGTGGTCTCTTTATGTTAACGCAATGTTCAATTGTTCAATTTTAGGACATTTGTTTCCAAATCTCGGTCTTCGTCACAAATTAAGTCCCACTCAGTAATGATGGATTGAAAGGAATGCATCGCTTCTCATCAAGGTCAGTGCTGAAATATGGCCGGCTGATCTCTCAAGTCGCATTAACACATTTCACTTGATCTGTTGATGTTATCCCCAATCATAACCTAACGTTAAATAATGTTTTAATTTTTTCCCTTTAAATACAACAAGAGAAAAATAAGCACATATAAATTCGTTTGTAGTACAATTTGAGCTCATAAAATGTAACTGACGCAATTCTCCGTTACGTTAACGCAATGTCCAATTATTCAATTTTATGACATTTCTTTCCAAATCTCAGACTTCCCCAGAAATTAAATCCCACTTAATAAAAATGGATTGACAGGAATGCATCGCTTCTCATCAAGGTCACTGCTGAAATATGGCAGGCTGATCTCTCCGGTCGCATTACCACACTTCACCCGATCTGTCGATTTTATCCCCAATCATAACCTAACATTAAATTATGTTTTAATTTTTTTCCTTTAAATTCAACAAGAGGAACAAGCACAAACTAAAGAAATTTATATAAATTCGTTTCTCGTACAATTTCGGCTCATAAAATGTGGTCTCTTATGTTAACGCAATGTCCAATTATTCAATTTTATGACATTTGTTTCCAAATCTCAGACTTCCTCAGAAATTAAATCCCACTCAATAATGATGGATGGAAAGGAATGCATCGCTTCTCATCAAGGTCACTGCTGAAATATGGCCGGCTGATCTCTCAGGTCGCATTACCACATTTCACCTGACCTGTCGATTCTGCCGCAGAGTTATAGTTTCTTCAAACCCAGACATATCCTGCCATCACCATCCTCTCCCCAGCATTCGCTTTAAACGCACCATTCGCGTCGGGTATAATTAAGCTTAATGATAATGCGAGCGAAGTTTTGACGTTCCTCAGCGCGGGCACAAATGAAACATTAACGGACCACAAGAGTGACATGGCTTAATTTGCGACTGAATAATGCGTACCATTGTAGGTCACGGGGAATTGGTTTATATAGAACGGAGTTTTGTAATTGATGGTCACAGAACACGTAGTGTTAAGCGCCAGCAGCGAGGCAAAGGGTGTCTATTGGCCGCCGGCACGGTTCGATCATTTATAATTTTCCAACTCGTCCCAAATGGGTGAGAATTTAATACAGGGCTTTCGAATTTCATTCTGAATGCTAAATGCAGTTTTAGTTGATGTTTGAGATTTAATTGGAGGAGACCTCCATCAATAAATACGTTTCAATCGAAATGGATTTCGGTCTGCGCAATTCATAATCGCCATCAGGCTTACCATCTAAGCTTGCAGAAGCGATTTCGAATATTACCTTTTGGGTCTTTGATGCCCAACTCCGCGAGAGGGATTTTCGAGCTGGATATTCATGGAGGAAATATTTTTGAATAAAGGCCTTTGAATATATTTTTGATCTGAACTGAGAGAATAAAATAATGTTATAAACTTTGGTATTTTAAATCGGCAAGAAACAATGGCCTTTCTATGAATTTTGAATTCATATATTTCTGAATTTGGGCAACAGGAATTTTCTATCATGGGGTAGAATGAAATATTCAGACACGTTTAACTTTTAGGAATAGAATATACTGAAAATATATACCACAATGGATGAAGGTAATTGCTTTCATTAAAAGAGTTAGCTGTTTTAGTTAAATAAATAGATGCAAAAGAGAAAAGTGAAGTGAATATTGACAAAAAGACTTGATTTTTTATTAATCCCTTATATGAGAAACATATATTAGGGAGATTATAAAAATAGGTATCAGTTGCTCGTAGAACAAATTTGAAATATGAAAACTGATTCATAATTAGATGATCATGAAATGAGGAAAGAGGCTATTGAGGCTAAATACTATATGGGTAAAAGAGATAAAGAAATAAGAAAACTCTGTCATGTCAATGGAAATAATTGTATATGTTAATGCATACTTATTAATAAAAATAATAGTTAGATTCTAAGTTTACCGAAGCAGTTTTGAATATCATATTTGGATCTTGGTTGCCTAACTGCGTAAGAGGAATTTAGAGACTCATTATTCATAAAAGGAATATTTTCATATAAAAGCTATGTTAGTTAATATTTTATGAGAGTTGTAAGATATATATTTTCAAATAAAAGTGGCGTAAGTTGATACATTTTTGAGCGGAACAGGACAGGTAAAGCAGTAAGATAGCGAAGACATTGTATTGTATATTTTTCATTCATTTCAAATACGCATGACAGTATCGTTGCTTTGAGCAAAACGGAATCTGCAAAATATTGCTATATTAAACATTTATGTAGGAATAGATCATAATAAAAATATAAACACAAGTTTCTACAATCCATTTCCTTGTTAAGAGGTTGAGAAATTTTAAAATATGATTGAGTAAGAGGTACAAATAAAAGGCTCGAATTATCTGTTTACTAATTTACCCTTAATTTATAGAGCATTTAAATTTTATGCATGCGCTTAAAATGTATATATGAATATTTCTTTTTGTCTCATGAATTTTGAACAATACTATAAAATAAAATATGCATTAACGTGTAGATATGGTTCCTATTTTACAGGGGAAATGCACATTAATCCGTCAAACACTTTATGCTGTTTACTTAATTTGAAGTAGAAGTTGATACCTATTTTCTGTATTGTTTTCTATTATAATGTTATCTTAGCATGCAATTACAGATTCTAATGATAATCTAGCACGAGTTGAACGTAAAAACCTTCTAAAAAACAAACAGCATTTCCATAAATTTATACTCCAATAATATCTTATTTATTTAAAGCACTTCTTGATTGAAAAATGTAATTGGAATAAATTGAAAACATAGTGAGATATTTATTAATAAATTTAAATAAGAACAAAAGAGCTGCATTAGAAATCAACATATTTTATGAATGATTTTTTTTAATAATGTAAGTTCAAGTATAAAAATCAATTTATTTCCAGCTTCAGAATAGCTTGAAATGTAATTTAATTGAAATTATCATTGCTAGCAAGTAATAAAAATAATTGCTATAATTAAAATATGATCTCTTTATTAAACAAGAATAAAAATGGCGAAATCAAACTGAAATTAATTTGGAATTGTCCAATAATATTAATTAATTTGTTCGTGAAAAAGATTTAACAATTGAAAATTGATAAATAATTACTGAATAATAATATTATAAGCTGTAAAAAGCAATAAAGAGAGCTCTTTATCAGATCGAAAAAAACTAATGAAATCAAGAATTCATTTTTGTTTTCAAAAATAGATACGTATACTACATTATTCTTGAAATTAATATCTGGAATTAAAGAAATTAAATTTGAATAAATTTAAAAAGGAAAATTATTTTTAAAAATTGTTTAAGTATCTGCAAACATAATTAATATTAATTTTGTCGAAAGGGTGCAGGCTATTAAAAGTAAATGTGAGCTAAAATAATGAATTCTTTTGAATTGATATATTTTAATATTAAAATAATTGAGTGGAAATAAAATTGTGAAACTAATTTATAAGAAATTATAGATGACTTTAAATTTAATTATATCCCTTTATCTTCGAAATCGCAAAATAAATACAGTTTTTTGCAAGTCGAAAAATTATGGATGCGAATATTGCAAGTTACAAATGAACTTATGATATGTGACAATTATTATTAAGAATATAATCAATAAGAATCTTAATTTTAAGTTTTTAAAATGGTATTGAGATTATAACAAAGCTCCAGCTCCCCCATCATGAAAAGAAAGAGAAATGGACGATCATATTTAACCGTACTTTTGCATCAAGTTAAGTAGTTTAGATTTACTAACGTCCCACTGTGAAGAAGCTAGAGGTATACTGTCCTACCTCCACGAGAAAAACCCTGAACAGTATTGCTTGAAGTAGACCAGTCTAAGAAAGGAGGGAAACGGGTACAAAATTAACCACAACATTTGGCAAACTACGCTCACTTCGTTAGGCAAGGAATTCGTTTTCGATCGAAGTACAATGCGAAATGAGACTTCCGCCGGTTCTGTCTGAAATGAAATAAAGCCCTTTCCTTCACCCCCACAATGGAATGGAATAACCCGTTTCCATAACGACCGCCACCGGCATGTCTGGTGCCTGGGGTTTTTCTCGTGGCGGTAGGACAGTATTTAGGAATTGACCTTGCAATTTTGAAGCTTGTTCAAATGTAGGAGGCGACACATGAACCAGCGTCCCCCGCTCAAAGCACTTCTATAACACTAGAGGAAGATTATGACGATTTGATACACAGCAGTACAAATACATGGCGGACCTTTTAATGAAGCTGGTGTCGAATCTTGAACCCTCCGGCCTCGGAGCCAAAATGTTTCCACCCTGCTATCTCGAGCAAATGTGTATATTGTTCGAGCTTTCATCTTTATTTCTTTAAAGCGTAATGTTTCTAAATAGCTTTCAGTCGGTTTGAAATTTCACTGACATTTTATTATCTCTTTAAATAAAATGTATGGATTTTTAAAGATTATATAAATAAATTTATATCATATATAAATGTTTAGGAAAAATTTCATGCTAGATGCAACCACTACATTTTTAAAACGTAAACATTTAATAAAACTTTATATGTTTCAAGCATATAAACGAGGTTTATAAAATAAAAGGATAGGAAACGCTTTGATAACATACTTGATTATTTTTTCAACTTGACCCTTAAGCACTTTTTAGAACCCTGCTGCTCTTTCTTCTTCTTTTTCATCCCAGCTAATAATGAAACATGAGGCAAGCTTTGAACACAGAGCGCACTTTTGTGGTTAGACAAAGGCAAATAATGAAAGCTGCGCAGTTTTTACACCATGTAGGCACAAGGAAATTAATTTTTTTTTTCTTTGTCTTCTTCTTTCTACCACATGATTCTGTTACTAACAATAAGGAAGACAATGTCTTTCATTGAATTTAGGTGAATAAAAATCCCTTATGTGTTGTATATCAGTCTTAAATAATTTTAGTATTTTATTTTTAAACCATGAAATGATTATGAAGTCTAATTATTCTTTAACGCCCGATTCGTTTGAAAAAAAAATATACATTCTATATGGTTAAAATATATTTTTATATATATATTATAATCTCACTTAATTTTATTCCAAATTCTAATAATATATTTTTTTAAATCTAAATGTATTCCAAAATCACTTTTCTAAAACTCCAGTTTCGTTCTTTTCCCGCGCTGGAGGTATATTAAATCTCTCATTTTGGCATATTTGTTACTAAAAGAATATTTAATCTCTTTCACGTGCCCACAGAAAATCATGACGGCGTCTCTTTGGCACCAGACTTTTTCCCTGAAACGCCTACGCAACTTATTAAAAATAGCCAATATTCCCTTCACTTTGATCACGTGTCAATATGTTATTCCCTTATCCGAGAGAATACAGGGATTTTTCTGTGCACTTTCGCTTGTAACCTAAACAGAGATGGCCGTATATCCACCACTCTCCTATCGACAATAAAAAGAAATTAGTTAAATACTCTGCCTGTGTTTATTTTCAACGACTACAACCACGGATACGTTATATATATATATGGTTAAAAAGTATCATAATATTCACTCTAATTCAATTAGATGAAATCAAACATTATTAGTTGTTGCATTCAAAATACTGAATTAAAATGTTGCGTTATGCCATAATTTTCAAAAGAATCACTTGCAGTGAATGTTTCTTTCAATGGAAGAACATTACTTAATGATGATGAATTATGTTCTCCAATGTAAATTGCGATGAATGAAGTAATATTATCGTTTACTTTTAATTAAAAACCGATTTTCTTTAATTGTGAAATTCGTATACCTTTATAAACCATAACTTAATTGTGATTCTAGGCAATATAAGTAATTTAAGCAAATTAAATAAAAACAAGAATTTATTTTCTTAACGCATAGCAGAAAAATATAATATGCAAACACTATATATATATGTTTCAGAAATAAAAAATAAATTAAATTAATTGTTAATATCAAGTTTTTATATTGTCGGGGAATCCCTGTTAGTTATACTGTTTAGACGAAGAAAAAGATTATAGAATTAAGAGTTATACAAATAAATATGAGATGAAGCAATAGTTCAATTGTCGTAATTCTAACAACAGGCTCATCAGTAAAATATCTCCCTACATAGAACATAAAATAAGAGAAAAAATATACTGATAATCGGAATTAAAAATATTTTAACTTCTGATCCATTATCGGTGGACATTTTTGTTAAAAAAGGAGACATAGTTTCTAAATTAAACGTTATTGAGTTTTGTATTTTTAATTACATTGGCCTGTAATATTTTAAAAATCATTTAACGGTATCTGCAATGCAAATAATTTAGATATTCTATTCAATATCTAAGCAAATAAATGCATGCGCTATATACTATTACATACACTTTTTTACTACATCATAGTCTGTTATAAAACTCGATACGCGTGCAATCGAGAATCGTAGTACATTAAGATAATGGTACATATTTATTTCAGCTGATAGTGAAAGAATGTTATTTTAAGATTTATTTGAAAATCATAAGAAATAAAAAAATCGTAGATACGTGATTTTTCTTCAAAATAAATAAATAAATAAAAGAGAGAGAAAAAAACTATCCACTGTAAGCGAACTAAGATGGCATTTTATTTGCATTTTCCATGAAGGCACTTTGGTTGTGTAAATAATTCCAAAGAAACAAGACAATAAGGAACATTTATAAAATATTAAAGCAAAGCTAATAAATTATACGTATAATATTTATACCTATATATTTAACACTAAGATATATAGAATATCTGAATATTTATTCTTGTCTATGACAGTTATATCACACATATACTTACTCGTCTAAATAAATAAAAACTATTATATTCTTTAAATATTTAATGGAATTAATGTTCTTCTATATATAATATGTCGCCTTACGTTTCATTTACACATTTGTGATTTTTAAAGATTAAAAAAAAATGTTGCCAAACAATCTGTTACTTCAGAGTCAATACAGGCTTTACAATAAAATATACTTATCTGCCGGTGTAATGAAATAAAGTGCAAATTATTAATTATTTAAAATCTATAAAATATCTGATTGCTTATTATTGTCCATGAGAGTTATATCACACATATACTTAATCGTCAAGATAATAAATATTATCACACTCTCTACATATTTAATGGAAATAATGATCTTCTTCTATATATAATATTTCACCTTACGTTTCATTTACACATTTGTCGTTTTTAAAGATTGAAAAAAGAATTGTTTCTAAGCAGTCCGTTAATTCACATTTAATACAGGCTCTACTATAAAATATAATTACCTGCCTGTGTAACGAAATCAATTGTTAATTATTAATAATTATTTAAAATTTATAGAATATCGGAATGCTTATGTGTGTGGCAGTCATATCACACATATACTTACTCGTCAAAAAATTAAAAATTATTATATTCTATAAATATTTAATGGAATTAAAAGTCATCCATATATAATATTTCACCTTACTTTTCATTTACAACTTCATCTTTTTTAAAGATTGAAAAAAACTGTTGCTAAGCAATCCGTTAATTCAGATTTAATATAGGCTGTACAATAAAATATAATTATCTGCCGATGTAATGAAATTAAGTGCTAATTATTAATTATTTAAAATTTATAGAATATCTGATTGTTTATTACTGTCCATGACAGTTATCTCGCACATATACTTAATCGTCAAGAGAATTAATATTATTACATTCTCTACATATTTAATGGAACTAATGATCTTCTTCTATATATAATATTTCACCTTACTTTTCATTTACACATTTGTCTTTTTTCAACGATTGATACATTTTTACGTAGATAACTTAATATAGTTTGGCGCAGTTTAGCCAAATATGGCTCTTGTGCCAGGAAATCAAAACAAACTCTTTAAAGATTGAATAAAAACGTTGCTAAGCAATCCGTTACTTCAGATTTAATGCAGCCTCTACGATAATATATAATTGCCTGCCACCATAACGAAATCAAATGTTAATTATTAATAATTATTTAAAATTTATAGAATATCTCAATGCTTATATTGTCTATAACAGTCATATCACACATATACTTACTCGTCAAGAGAATTAATATTATTACATTCTCTACATATTTAATGCAAATAATGATCTTCTATATATAATATTTCACCTTACTTTTCATTTACACATTTGTCTTTTTTAAAGATTGAAAAAAAAACTGTTGCTAAGCAATCCGTTAATTCAGATTTAATACAGGCTCTACGATAAAATATAATTACCTGCCGGTGTAATGAAATTACATTCAGTGCGTTCCAGATTACACAAAAAAAAGAAGAAAAAGTTCCCGACAAAATACAAAAAAGGGTAAAAGAAAGTGCCAAAAATAAATAAAGAAATCTAATGCACTTCGCCTTTTAAGTAGCCCAAAACTCCGTTAATGTACAAATATATGGTCTGGGGCTTTCGGCGATCGCTGGATTTTAATGAAAAACCGTGAACGTTAATTACATGGTCTTACTATTTTTATCCTGTCCTACCGCTGTTTGTCATTAGCCTAATCAATTATCCAGTCGTGCAGCTCGTTAGCTGGTGGAAAAACAATTAGATTCATAACTAGCGAGCCGGAAGTAGGCTTCATAGGGTCTAAGTAATCCAAACGCATTCATCTTTTTCCCTTTTACTTTTTTCGGCCGACACAATCAGTTGCATGAACTACCCATGTGCTTATTTTTGTACCACTAGTTATACATTCTAGCTGTGTCAGAAAAAACGTAGGAAAAAGTTGTGCTTTGCTTTAGAGGTAAAATAAACACGTTTTTACTTCATTGCTTTTTCTCAGATTCTTTGAAAGTTTAGTCGGAAATTTTTATAGCATATTGGAAAAACACAATAATCACATTTAGCAGAGATTTATTTAAAGAATTTGCAAACTGCAGAAAATACAGCTACAGTGATGCATGACAAAAAATGCAGTAAGGAAATTCGTTCATCGATCCTACGCTCACGCGAAATATAACTCCAAAATTGTTGAATTACATTTGTTATTTCTCTCGCCATCGTCCGATTTTACGTAGCATTGTTACTAACAGAAATCGCATCCACTATTAATAACATAAATAAATGTATTACATTTGAAAGTAAGAATTTTTTCTCCGAAAAAAGCCCAACGAAAATCACGAATCAGTCACATAAATTAAGAGTTAAAGAGCTACTCCAGCCATATAATCTGAGAGTCTGTAGAATAGTTACTACAGTTACATAGAGTTACTTTAATCACAGAAAAAAGAACTAGATAAGAGAATTATAGCTCTGCTTAAGAAACCCAAAATTAAAATCAGTAATCTAAATTATCCTTACCTTTTGCCTACTATTAAATTTCATAAAATTCCTCTAAAATTCAGATTTGTCACTTGTAGCACTGGAAGTTACAACTATCATTTTAGTAAATTTTTCTTTAAATTTCTAAAAATTATTCTTAAAAATTCAAAGAAGAGAACTTCATTATAGATAACAACACTAAAATTTTAAACTTTCTCAAAGAAAATAAAATTTATAACATTAACACATTTGATTTTGAAAATCTTTTTACTAGCCTCCCACACAATAAACTTATTGATGTATGCTCAAATGTGTATGATTTATACCTACACACTGATTTAATTGATAAAAATAAATGGCTTGAAATATGCAGAGTTAATATATGTGAAAATTATCTCTTTAATGGAGTTGACTACTATAAGCAGGATTTTGGTATTCCTATGGGTTGTAGTTTTTCTAGTGCATTAGCCAATATATTTCTTCACTCATATGAGAGAGACTTAATTAAAAATGAACTTATATATGGTTTCCGTTATATTGATGACTTTTTAGTGTTTAATTATGATAATTTTAAATCCATCTATAACTGCTATCCAGAAGAGCTTAAATTAAACAAAACTAATAATGAAATAAACAAATGCAACTTTTAGATTTTTTAAAATTGAAATATTTAATTCAGGAGTCTCTATTGTTATATTTGATAAAAGAAATGAATTTAAATTTAAGGCTATTACACTTTGTAATTTTCATACAAATCTTCATTATAAAATTTTAGAGAAATCTATTTTTTCTCAAATTAATAGAATAAATAGCATTTGTAATAACCATTCAAATTTTGTTAAAGCTTTAGATGATTTAAAGAATATTCTTATAGACAACGGATTCCCAGATTCTTTCATTAATGTTAATAGTTTTTTTCAAATGAGTATAAAAAGTTTTTAATATTTCTTTAATAATAGCTTATTTTAATTTTATTTGTCATAACTGTCTAAATATTAGCTTTTTCTTCTGATTAATTAGTTGTAATTCTTCTTCATAGATGGAGCTAGTTGCTAGCTTCCAGTTCTTTTTATTCCCTTAGTCATATCGCGTCTGGCGTCTCACGTTTTCATCATAATTTCAGCAGAGAGGGTAAATTATTTTACAAACTCTAGTTTCGTTTATATTTTATTTAGGATTTTTGCCTCTTGATTTTTCAAAATGTTTCTCATTTTGCGGTTGGACAGAATTCAGGCCTCATAGGGTATACTTTTGATTTATAATGTTACCCTTGACAGAAAATTTTGTCCATTTTAGAACTCCTATGGCGAGTGATCTTTGAAAAAGTTCGTCATTTGTATTCTTATCCATTCCTTCCATTTTGAAAAATCTCTTTTCCATTCTAAATTATATTTTATGTGTTTTGAATATTAATTGTTGTAATTGTTTGTTGATGCAATCACATGATGCTGTTGCGTTGAGCACGCAAAAAGGTGAAATGTTATCGTTTTTTGTTTAAATCTTCTGTTTCTTATTTATAATTTTTTTTACCTTTTAATTTATATTTCTATTATTAGTCACATTTGAGTAAGGTGAGTAAGTTTACGTCCATCTATCCCAGCGGCCGTTTCGCAGAGACAGCCTCCCGTCGATTTTTTTTATTAACATTGCTATATAGATTTAAAATTCAGAATTTTCTAATTTTTCAGTCGCAAGGTTTGACATCGTGAAATATTTGCCACATTTAGATAAAAACAGTCTGAAACAGAAGGTTAGTGGTTATTTAGGTTGCATGTCATCTTCAAATTGAAACATAAATTGTGATACATTCAATCTCTTATTATATGATACACAAAAATTTAACAAAGCTTAAATGCTGTTTTGGTCTAAGGGGTTTACTAATGCCAATTATTCAAATCAGCCATTAATTGCGTTGGCGTTCATGATAGCATTATGGAGGACGTAATCCTTGTTCTAAAATAATGTAACACAAGATCTTGCATAAAATGGGCGAAAAGAAGCAATCATATGCAATACAGGGTTTCAAAATCATGAGTTTAATGTTTATTTTATTAAATATTATTTTTATAAATATTAATTTTTTGCATTCTTCCGTTTCAAAAACTAATATATTTTATTTCTTATCAATATATATCGAACTGGAAAAACAAACAAGACATAACCAAAGTTAAATAATGAAATGAACAGAAGTCTTTATGAACTCAATTTCTACGGAAAGAATTACTTAGGAATTCTAAATTTACTCTTAATTTTTAACGAATTATTTCCATCTTTCTTGATTCAATTTATTCAAAAAATGACTTTATCAAATCTTTCTTGGTAAATAATTTTCAAGGCTGAGATATGTCCTTAATTAGTTGAAATTTCGGAAAAAAATGGTTTTTTTGACAGAAGCTATTTAAACAAAAAATGAATCTGGTGAATCAGGCTTAAATACAGAAACTAAAAAAAATAGTTACATGTTAGAAAATTCTTTAAAAAAGTATTTGTTTACTGAAAAAGTGCAAGGTGAGAAAAAAATCACTTTTGAGCTCGGAACGAAAAAAAAATTAAATTCCTTATAAGAAAGAAGAAATTAGAAATCTCTTCACTTTTACATCCTCCAGGCATTCGACAAAGCGTCAATAAGAGCTGAGGAACTCGTTCGTTTTTTACACGTTTTTTTACACGTTCATCTTCTTGACATTAATTTTTTCCTGTCGTTCAGAGTTTGATACGGTTTTACTTTTTATTTCCTTTCTTTTCCTCCCACGGTTTTCAAGATCGATCTTTTTCATTAAATGATTCTTGTTTGCATGTCTTGTATTTCAAACAATTTACTTTCAAACTTTCGACGATAGCTTAATTTGCTTCCATTCAATGAAATGTTTTAACAGAATTATTCAAACTGAGAATACGCAGTCGCTTCCGTTTCCTTATAAATGTTTCGAATTAAAAATGTTTTCGAAGGCACATTAATCTTTTGTTTTGATTTTTTTCTTAACTTTATTTCCTTGCTTTGAAATTTTTCGCACTAGAGAATAAACATTTAGTTTACTAAAGTTCTTTTTACTAACGCATTTTTTATATATTGACTGTTCACTACCCTGTTGAAAGAAATGATAATTTTCAGAGGAAATTCAATTGGTAATTTTGGGGCATTTCTAAAATTCAGCTATTAAATGTACTTAAAAACTTCAAATTAATTATTATTTCACTTCTTCTATGTGTTGATTTCAGAAATATCAGCATCTGTGAATTTTAAATACCAACATTCTGAAAGTAAATGCATTGTGGATTGTTTCCTCATATTATTTTTATACATTCAGAAAGGTTTCCGTTCTTTAAACACAAATTAATTGCTCAGGTTCATGCTTTTTGAATTTATATAATATTATACAACTCATTAATCCCTAGTTCTTCAATATGTTTCAAATAAATGTTTCATTTTAGTAAATACGGTTTTCATTTCAAAGTAAATTTGAGCGTTTTCCAGTGGACAGGACCCCACTGTAATCCTCCCCCTAAACAAACAATATATACATATTCGAAACTATATCGGTTTATTGAACTTCTTCTCTGGTAGCCCGAAAATTCATTCAGAGAATTATACAATTGGTGTGGACGGTATCTTACTCTACACATACAGTTTTAATTTAGAAAACCAAGTTAACGTAGCAAAACAACTACATAATTTGATAACTTACTAGTGATTCACTTTGAAGGGTACTAAAAAAATATTTTACTTAGAGAAAGATGCAAAAATATGTATCACATTCTATAAGCATATTTTTAATAAATATTCTCTAAATAGGTATTGCTAAATATACAGGGTTCCCACTTAAATAAGGGCCACCCCCCTTTAACTTCAGAACGACAGCAGCTTTAGTCATGAAAGTTGTGTCTAGGTATATTAAAACGGCCATGATCTATGCGTTGAGGCAACTTACAGCGCCACCTGGTGGCAAACTTCGGAGTTAGCGCTGCTATCTCGAAAACGGTTCAAAATAGAGGTAAGATGTCAATTACAAAGTTTTAGAGCGTTATCAACTTAACACAAAAAGACACCTTCTGCATATTAATACTAAGAACAGAACGCTAAATTGGCACACACTTTATTCTTCGCGATTTTCGTAACTGTGACGGGTTAAAAAGAGAAAAACAATTATTTATCACAAAAGATACCTTTATTCCCGGTTTTCAAAGCACTCTTAGTCAACTACAATACAGATTTCAGCCATTGTTTTCACTTGAATTGAATTTCACTTTCCACACGTTTTAGCATATAGGTGGCGCTCTAGCACAAGCAACAGTAATACGTCACCGAAAGTCCTGCAATGTTGTCGGAAAAGTCCATACACCTGCTGTTTGAGTTAATCCCACGGGAAAAGTATAAAGGGTCATTTTTCCACCGAAAAATAACCTTTTCTCCTTTTGTTCATGTCTTGTGATTTTGGAAAATCACAATTGTAAACACAAAATTTGGAAAACGCGAACAAACAAATGTGCATTTTAAGCGTTCTGTTCTTCGCATTAATGTGCACAAGGTGTATTTTTGTACTAAATCAATAATGCTCTACAACTTTGTAGTTGCCATTTTCCCTCTATTTTGAATCGTTTTCGTAATAAGAACGCTAACTCCGAAGTGTGCAACCAGGTGGCTTTGAACTTTGTCTCATCGCATAGCGCATAGACGTTTTACTATACCTAGACAATACTTTCATGACTAAATCCGCCGTCGTTCTGAAGTTTAAGGGGGTGGGCGTTATTTAAATGGGAACCAAGTATATATTAGTATTATATATATATAGAGAGAGAGAGAAATGAAATCTTTCATACATGATATACAGCTGTATCTGTATACGAAAACTTAAACATAATATACGGTTCTGGAAATGACGCTAATCTTTTATAAAATAATCTTACGCTATAAACTGAAACCGATCGTTGTGCATCATAACATACAATATCCTACCACTATGATGTATACGACATGAAACAAGAGAAAAAGTCGAATATATATCTACGATGTTGATTAAATAATAAAAATAAAAACATTTTAACATGAAATGTGTACGCCAGAAGTACATTGAGAAGAATAAAGATAACAAATATTATTAAATCTTGAATTATTTCGCTCTATTAATTAAAATAACGAGTGCTAGATTTGCTAACCGTTACCCGTCAGGAATTTCAGGATTTCTAATTAAGTTATCAGTATATCCTTCTAAGAAAAATCTATGACCTTCAACAATTTTGTATTTGATTTTTGTCACAATCTTTCAGAGTTTTCCCAACACAATCTCTAATTTCCAAACTTTGCCATTTGAGACTTTCTGATCCATTCTTAACTGATCACTTAAGGCTTCTTCCTAAGACTCCGCCATTGTTTGCTCTAGCATGATTTCGCTGTATAAAACTATAAGTAGAAGCCTACGATTTGAAAAGCATATATCAGAGATTTTTTTAAATAAAATAGACAAACAGATTTTATTTCCTAACAATGTATCATCATTAATACATTAATTAATTTTACAAAGCAAAAAAATAAAACTCTTTCAATTTTATTTATGAGTTAGAAATTTCGGAACCGACTATTATTAAAAATATTTTGCTTCTGATTTCGTTAAGTGTTCTTTGCATCACAAACGTGTGGTAAATATTTTGTTGAATCACTCGAAAATTTTTATCTCCTCTGCTTAAATAATTAACCGGTTTAAACTTTTGCTTGAAGAAATCTTATCTTCCAGCATCATCTTTAAGAAAAAGTAACAAATATTTCTGCAAAATGCTCTTCGGGATATTTTGGCAAGATACAAATTAACGTTTTACTTTTAATAATTCACGAAAGATAATAATTAAGATCCTATTATTTTTAAACTTGCCTCATCGTTAAGTTTGCCCGTAATTTTTATTTTCGATCAATAGCTCGTAAATTTCTTCAGAACTGCTTGGCACTCTTTAAAAGATAATGAAGCTAATAATTTTGCAAAATATTTCCAACACGTCGAAGATTAATGTAAAACGAAATTAATAGCTCTTGAAAACTGGACAATTATATTTTACCCAGTGTGTTTATAAAGCATTAAATGATTATATACTATTAGAATGAACGGTTCAATTGCCAGCATCATATATTTCGTATAATGATGCATAATTCTGTTTAAATGATGTACAAACATAAAAAACTCAAATATATTAAAGAAAACCTGCCAGTCTATTTTTCATTCCAAAAACTAGACTTTACTTCCTTAAACCCTGATTCAATTTATTTCAAGAAAAAACAATTTTAAACATTTTGAGAACGAACACTCATGAAGCCACCTTTTAAAAATGCCTCCTTTTGCTCTTGAATGGAAGTGCCATTATCGGAACCACGAAGATAATTAAGTGCCAGTGTAAAAATTGTTAAGTGCCGTAATTAAGTCGAAGGGCCCCATAGGTGTATCCTCAACAGTTGGTAAGAATTTTTCTTTGAAGATATTTTTTGTAGTCTTGTTAACGTAGGATGATCTGCCGTGTACTAAATGAACTTCAAGTGACTTTTCGTCTAATTAAGTTTCTATTAGAACATACTGTTAAGAATGATGTATTTCCTAATGTCAGTTAAAATTTAAAAGTAAATTTTTGTTAATAAAGTTTTGAATAGTAAATGCAAGTAGCAAAATCGTAACGAACTGCAGTTAATAATTATCCAATAAAACAAAATTTTGGAAAAGAAGTTAGAGAAGTAGTGTTATATCTTAAGCACCAATTTCTGCAGAGGGATTTAAAATACAGCGCCCAAATTGTTCAGGTTGGCAGAAAGCTCTAAACTGAGACAGATTAAAAACATATAAGAATTGTAAGAGCCAATTTATTTTCAATTTTTTTTAGCTCAAGCCAAAAGTGTTTGCTTGCCGCTGGTGCAACAAGATGATATCTGCATGCAGACTTAACGGATCTTTTACTTTTTAAAAACTGGAACGGTCGATGACTATGGAAAATGTCGGAATTACGTTAATGGTATTAAATGTTTTGCCACATTTTTAATATAATTTAAACGCTCTTTAACAACCTTTCGTTTTAGGGGATAGCATAAGGCACAATTTGGGGGAGGCGGAGTATAGAATACACCAGATCTTTTCTTCCACCCTCTGCTTCATATTTCTACCCATAATTCTCAGTTTATTACTCTGATCTCTACAAGAACAATAATAGAGAAAAAAGAATGACAGATAAAATAGGAAAAGAAGAAAGTATTTTCGGCATATGCTGAAAAAATGAGCATCTCCCACGAAAGGGCTCTAAGTTTTCGTCGATCGTGAATTCGTCACCAGATGTATATTTTTGGCAGTTTTCATTGAAAGGGTCTG
>BGPR01028998.1:0-15410 GCA_013235015.1 Araneus ventricosus | reverse complement strand
GATATGAATGCGCAGAACGCTTAAGTACCCAGAAAAGGGAGTTTCCCCTTTAGAAACTCGTGACTTGAAAGGAAAGTTGCAGTGCGTTTATTATGATGAAGTAGAAGTAATTAAAATGAGGTGTTGTTAAAAGTGATTTAAGAATTAAAGAAGTTAAAAAATTAAAATATCACAATTTCCTCCCTCCGCAGGAGTCGTACGACAGCAGGGCCCTTGCTATCGCAAAACCTGACAAGTTACTTTTAAAGTACTATTAAAATTTTGATAAATTGCTTAATTTCTGGTCATGGGCTTGAATTTAAGAATATCAACAATAAATGTACAATAAGATATACACCTTTTTCAAATGCACTTCAGTGAGTACAAGCAAAAAATAAATGCAAGGATATTTATAAAAACATGGAAAATATTCAATTAAATATAAAAATTATTTCAATAATATGTACACAAAAATTTTATATATCATGTTCCCTGGAGTACACGAATAAACACTAGCTAGTTGACTGTAGAAAAAAGTTCCATTCACGTGATGAAAAGTTCTTCAAATAAAATTCTTTCAATAGTAATTGAACTACTGATTTGTTTATATGAAAAATAATTTAATGTAACTATTCAATTGTATATGCATCTAAAATGGTATGAAAAAATATTGATAAATAAAAATACAAATATGTTTCAAATAGAAAAAATTATCACCAAGTCTGGGCGAAAAAGGGAGAAGGTCTTTGTGATTTGTTTCATGCATTCTCCGAGAGAGAGAGAGACAATGCACAAAACTAAATACAATATTGTTAAACGCTGTTTTTAAAACAGTAATTCTCATTTCATTTGTCATCGTTTTGTTCTTTGGGAAACAAAACCAAAGAAGAAAAATATGCAAGACTCAGCCCTCCATGGGGAAACTATTTTTTGAACGGACTGACTCTTACTAAAAAGGGACAGAATTATAAAGGCAAGACAAGCTTTTTTTGTAGTTAATTTATTATTCATGACTTAATTTAAGTTTATCTGGTGAATGAAAACATCTTAATTTAGAAATATGCACAATTTGTGTGGCTTGTTTTGTTAAAGGTTTTGGTTTATTAATTTCATAAGTTACTTCAGAACATTGTTTAATAATTTCATAAGGGCCAGGAAAAGGAGGACTTAATTTTCTAGTATTGGGATAATGGAATTCTTCATAAACAACAAGATCACCTAGGTTAAATTTCTTGTCAACAAAACGTGCATCATATCTTATTTTGTTTTTGTTATGGTAATCTATTGTTCTTTGTAAAGCCAAATTACGAGCTTCGTTAACAGGTTCGTGATAACTATTTTAACCAATAGGGGAATAATAAGGTAATGTACCAAGCAACAAGTAGGCAGGTGGATATTTGGTTATTGAATGGGGAGTTAAGTTATACTCATTAGTAACACTTTCTAATAATTTAGTCCAAGGAACTTTAGTGGAAGTGGAATTAACTTTACACGTAAGCCTAGTTACTAATGATTGATTAACACGTTCAACTTTGCCATTCGTTTGTGGGTGATGGGCTGTGGTTAAAAGATGTTTAACGTTATAATTTCTTAGGAATTTTTTAAATCGAGAGGAAGTAAATGCAGCATTTCTATCAGTTAATAATTTTACAGGGACTTGAATTTGGAAAATTTGTTTTAGAATATTAATGTAAGTTTCAGAGTTTTCATTTTTTGAAGGAAAAGCCCAAACATGTCTTGTTGCATAGTCAATCACAATATGAAGAAATTCTTTTGTTGAGTTGTAATAATTGAAACCTCCAACAGTGTCTACAGAAATACATTCGAAAGGTGTACTAGTAGGAGGTACTTGTTGGAGCAGGCCAAATCTTTTTTGTTTTCGCTTTTTGTTAAGTTGACGAAAAGAGCAATGTTTAACAAATTCAGTTATATCAGAGGTAATATTAGGCCAATAATACTGAGGAGTAATTAAATTTAACATTTTTTGGACACTAGGATGACCAAATTGTTCATGAGCTTGATTTAACAATTTAAGTCTTAATGAAAATGGCACAACTATTTTGTACAAATTTCTCTTTTTTATTACTATTACATCTTTAACTTCATGATACTTAGGTCCACAGAGATGATCATTTTTTTTGTTGAGTTTTTATTTCATTTATGTCTAACAAATGTACTGAATGTTGAAGATGGTGAGAAACTGGATGCCTAGATAACATATCTGCTTCAATGTTAGTGCAAACGTTTTGATATTTAATTTCATAGTCAAACATATTTAACATTAATGACCAGCGGAATAACCTACCCCTTAAGTTTTTAACATTTTTGAGCCAAACAAGAGCCGCATGATCAGTATGAATGACATATTTTTAGCCGTGGAGGTAATAGTAAAATTTATCCAAAGCATCAACTATTGCAAGACATTTTAACTCAGTTATAGCATTTTTTTTCATAGTCTCTTAAAGTTCTAGAATGATAAGCTATTGGATGTAAAACATCAGAGGCATCAGGTTGTTTCAAAACAGCTCCAACACTTTTTTTGTGACGCATCTTCAAAAACATGACAAGTTACATCAGGGTTATATAAATTTAAAACCGGTTTAGTTGTTAGGGTTTCTTTAAGCTTGTCATATGTATCCTGACATTCATTTGTCCAGTTAAATTTTACATCTTTTTTCAAAAGTTGATTTAAAGAATATCTAAGTTTAGCATATTGAGGAATAAACTTATTGTAAACATTTACAGAACCTAAGAACCTTTGAAGTTATAACATTAGTGGGGGGGTTGCAATTTTTTGATAGTTTCAATATTAGCATTATTAGGGGAAACTTTACCTTGTTCAATTTCATAACCCAAAAAGCTAATTTTAGTTTGGGCAAAAACACATTTGGATAGTTTCAATTTAATGTTTTCTTTTTCACATATTTCAAAGATTGTTTTAAGATGTTTCCAATGTTTTAGTTCAGATGAAGAGTACACAATGATATCATCGAAATAATGTTAGAAAAATCATAGAGAAGGCAATTTATTATATTTAAATTCTTCACTTTTTTACAGATGTATCGTATGTATATATACAAAACTGCGTTATCAGCTAGGACGTAATTTTTGTGTTTGAAGGTGTATTTGGAGAAAAGGTTTCCTTCTGTGTGAGATCTAAAAAAGCAAAACATAATTTAATTAAAAGTTAAAATATGTGAAAGGCATTAAATGGCGCCTGTACTAAAATGCAGTAAAATGAATAAAAGCACATATTTAAAAGCAAAAAATCTTTTAAAAGTAAAATTCTTTAATCAAAATTCACTAAAATTAAAATATACATATAAAAAAGTAAAAAAAATTAAAATGGTGGTTAAAAACGCTTTTACTAAAATCCACACTAAGAAGAGAAAAAAATGATAAAAAAAACTTTTATCCAGAGGTTTTCAAATTTAATTTCGGGTAAATAATAAAAGAATGAAAATATCTATATTCAAAGCGTGGACAGCAGTTAAATTTAACTTTAAAAATAAATATTTAATTCGCTCTTGTTATTTAGATAGAAAAAAAATTAAAAAAATTGTAAATAGTAATATAATACTTTTTACTTTCTACAGCGTTTTAATTAAATCAATAAATTCAATAAAAGTTTATATGTACTTATTTCATGTTTCATTTCATAAGCTTAGAAAATTCAAACCCCCATCACATGCCAACCAGTAACAATCATTAACTGTTAAGAATCTCCGAAACCACAGCCTCTAAAAACTTTCCATTAAGATGTAGAGATTGTGTTAAAATGATTTACGATTTTTTGCCATTTCGTTTAAAATTACTTTCAAACAAAAATTACAAATTTTTTTTTACGGGTTGTAATGAAGCAAACTCTGTTTACGGTGACCCTCGATTAAATGGTTTGTTATTTCAAGTTGCAGTAATATTTGTTGCAAAGAGAGTTTTCTGTTCTCAGGTTCGTTAAAAAGTTTCAATCGCAGTTATCTCAATATTCATTTAATTAAATTTTACATTTTGTCAGCAGCTTAATTAGCAGGTCTTTACTTTTCCATATCAACTCTGTCATTGTCCGCAAAAGCAAGCATGCTAGTCATTCTTTCTTCATTTTCCTGAAATTCTTTCAAAGCAGTGTTTCATTGACACATCTGCACGTTGAATTCGCTTTCTTTCATTGATTCAATAAATTCACTGAAAGGTTGATATTCAAGCTTAATTCTTTGGAAGGAGGGATCAAATCAAATTGCTCTTTTTTATTTCGTTTGAAAAGTAAAATCAAGCGATCTAATAATCGCACTAGACATTGCCAAAAACGCCAACAACGCGTTTCCGGGAAGCCGAACAAGAAAAGCAGTTTTTTAAATTCTATATATTAATTTTATAAAAAAGATGCATAGAAATTTTCATTGAATTAGAATGTTAACGTTGCCTACAGGCTCGCTTGCTAAATTGAAAACGCTCAAAAATATCAAATTGAAGAAAACTTACTAAAGGCGAGAAAGATAATTATGTAATAATTATAATAGACTAGCCGCATACGGCGACCATCTGGTTCGCCCGCTTAAATTAAATTTAATTTTTGTATTTTACATTAATTATAGCATTTCCCATTGCAGCTTCACCCGCTGTAACTCAGGAAAGATGAACTAAAAAGTGAATATTTTATTGTATTTGGCATATAGTTAAATATATAAAGACGTAAATTTTAAAATGCCAGCAATACAATTCTATATGATGCATCACGGTTAACAAAACTGAAAAACGGCATTTCAAATAACTCTCACTCAATTAATTTATCACTCATAGATAGAATGAATAACCCTGAATATGGTCGCGAAAGCTCAACATGCTGCACGCCCCGTGTGAACCAGTGGGTGCCAAATTGTGTGGAAAAAGTGAGGCGGCAAAAAATTTAGACACATCTAAAAGACCCGAGAGTATAGGGGATACACAATAAAATTTAAAGAAATAAATTAAAACATGAGTTAGATTCCCGAACACTATTGCTTTTTGTAATTCCTACTACCAAAAAGCAAACACCTGCCAAATTTTAAATTTCTAGGCCTAATAGTTTGGGAGATTTCGTGATGAGTCAGTGAGTCATGGCATTTCCTTTCATATATATAGACTATAATGTGCCGCCACCAACTTCATGTTTCTTTCCTCTACCGTTAAGCTGGCTTCCTACCAAAAGTTCTGAACAGCGCTAAATCTATTATCAAATTTGATGAGTTATCACTTGAGGAAATTCAAGTTTGGCGGGAGTACTGTACTCCTAAGCCTAACCAAAATTATAATAAAAAATAATCTATGATGCAATATATAAAAATTTCAAAGCGTTTTCATGCCTCATAATTTTAAATTAGCATGAAAGCATGAGATTAAATGCTTGAAGAAAGCACGAAAATCATTTCAGTCTACCTGACACACAACAAAAACAAACAAACATGAAATCAAATATCTGCTACCACGCTTTATAAAAATATTACTTTCAAGCAGGCGCGATAAAATATTTCAGCAATGCAATGAATACTAAGGTGAAAATTCTGTTGTTGAGTTAATTTCCCAAGAAAACAATTTACACTATCACAACCGTAAAATTTGCAAAAGCGCGTGCATAAAATATTTGGTGAAATAATGAGATGGATTGAATTTTATTTACAACAGTATAAACATTGTTACAATTCATGTTTTAAAACATTATGAAACATTAATTAAAATTGAAAAAAATGTCGCATGGAAATAAGATCGATGTTATTGAGAAGCTAATTTTATTATCTTTAAGATGATGTAAAAATGGTTTTCTTCTGATAATACGATCCGAAGTTATTCCTAAAAAAACGTTAAAATGCAAAGTAATTTTTAAATAATTTAAATTCTAATTCTAAAAATCCTTTCTTAGTGAGCACCTACTCCCTAAGGAGCAACCGTCTGCTAAATTTCAATTTTCTAGTCCCAGTGGTTTGGGAGATTTCGTGATGAGTGAGTCAGTCAGTGAGTCATGGTGTTTGCCTTTTATATATAAAGATAATATTCCCCCTCTCAACAATGTAAAACTTTCCGATACATTTACAGTGAATTGCTTCATGAAAATGAATGGAATTTGATCACATCACTATAGAAGTGCTTCAGAATGGAAGTACGATTTTATTTTATTTTCCTCTTAATCCATTATCTCCCAAAACTCTATTATTTCACTCTTTCAAAAGCAAATTACATTAACACTATCACATGATTGAAATATGGAAGGAAATGCTATTTCTGAAATTTTTTGATTAAGCTGATTATTTAACTGTTTATTAGAATTAATTACCTTTTCACCTAGAAGAATGAATTTTATTTTATTTTTAACTTTTATAGCAGTCAATTCAACACTAAGATGCGACAATGAAAGCTAAAAATTGAGCTGTTTAGGTTAAAATAATCAGAAAACAAGCATCCCAAAAATGGGACAATGGCAGATAGGGAGTTAGTAACTTCTTCAATTATGAATTATCAACTCCCTATAACAACCTTTTACATGCCTTCGTATCGTAAAATCGGCTTCAATGCCAACTTTATGCCTTTTCTGGAAATGTCACCGACTTTATTAATAAATTAGATTTTCAGGCACCGTCTCGCTTTACAGAGATCTGAATTGATACAGGCCAGGATAATCGAGGGTTCAGTGGCCTAGCGACTGGGTTGCCAGGGGAATATAGATGCCCCAGGTGCCAGATTTACGGTCTCTATGAAGTATAAACATTACTGCATTTATGTCAATTTTAAAGCAAAATATGATGAAGGGGCTACAAAATATTTCAATACCCCGGGCTGAATTTACACTTGCTTATCCATTGATGACGAGAGAGGTAAAAAAATCATATTACCCGTTCGCCACCCTCTCAACGCCACTGAAAAGGGCGAAAAATTTAACATTCTTTGTCAGTTTTTGAAGTCAAATACCATAAAGAGGCTAATAAATTTCATGTTTTGGGCGCCGTTTACGCAACTAGGGTCACGGATTATTAGGAGGGGGCGAAACATTCACATCATGACCCGGGCGTAACTCACCCTCGGTACGCCACTGCGAGGGTTCTTCTGAACATTAATTCCAAACATACTCTAATTGATTACCACCATTTTTCCTGAATTACTGATTTATATCTTTTCCTAATTACAAGATCTTTCTGCAGTCCTATTATAGTACTGCGAAAATCATGTAAATCAAGTTATTCCATATTTTATATCAAAACGATTAATTTTGTATCTTTTTGCAATTAATGTTGTCATTCGCTTTATATTATTAACACCCTCTGGTCCCGAACAGATGTATTCAAATGCATACAATAATATTCTTTTAGTGCAGTGATCGGCAAATGCATATGTCAAAAGAGCCAAAGATCGGTGCAACGCTTAAGATTTCTTTTGAGAACAAAATTGTTTTCAGAAACCATGTTTTTAGGAGTCGGTTCAAACTAGCTACTAACATGAAATAAAACCATATATTATTATAATCGTACGTAGTCGAAATCAATTCGTTGCAGAGACGCACTCATGTGGCTGAAGAGTCGCATTTGGCTCGAGAGTCGTGGTTTGCCAACCACTGTGTTAGGTTAATGAAGCGTTCTAAAACTGCCATCCACAATGTCAAAAGTTTTAAAAAAAATTTCGAACAAAATAAAACGAACTGGAAGAAAAGGGATTTTGACAGCACGGGACGATCAACAAATGTTTCGACTATTAACTGTAAAAGATCTTTCGGAGATATCTGGATTGATAGATGCCAGGATAATCGAGGGTTCAGTGGCGTAGCGACTGGGGGCAACGGGAGTATAGATACCCCGGATGCCAGTTTTAGGGGCGCCATGGAGTCTAAACATTACTGCATTTATGCCATTTTTAAAGCAAAATATGATAAAAAGGCTAAAAAAATAATACAACACCCTGGGATGAATTTACACTTGCTAAGCCATTGTTGACGACTGAGGTACACAAAATCTTATTATTACCCGTTCGCCGCCCACCCTTCATTCGCCACTGGCCAGGGCGAAAATGCAACTTTTTTTTGTCAGTTTTTGAAGTCAAATACCCTGAAGGGGAGAATAAATTTCATGTTCCGGGCGCCGTTTACACAACCTAAGACACCAATGATAATTAAGTGTGTGTGGGGGAGGGGAATACACGTCATGTCTCGGTCGTCACTCAGCCTCGGTTCGCCACTGCGAGGGTTCTACTCTACACTAATTCCAACCGCATTGTATTTAATTAACACCTTTTTTCCTGAATTACTGATTTATATCTGTTCTTAATTGCAAGATCTTTCTGTGGACCTATTATATTGCTGCGAAAATCATGTAAATGAAGTTCTTCTATATTTTGATCAAAACAATTAATTTTGTATCTTTTTGCAATACATTTGACACCACTTTATAAGATTGTGGTTAATGTTATCATTCTCTTTATATTATCAAACACCTCTGGTCCCGAACCGACATTTTCAAATACACACAAAAATATTTTATTAGTGCAGTTGTCGGCAAATTCAAAAGTCAAAAGAGCGAAATATCAGCTGTGTAACGATAAAGATTTTTTTTGAGAGTCAAAATCATTTTAAGACCAAGTTTTTAGTAGTCGGTCGAAACAATCTCTTAACATTAAATAAAACCATATATTGTAATAAGCATACGTAGTCGAAATCGATTCTTTACAGATTAATTCACAAAATGATATAGGTAAAAACTGATCAAGCAGTTAATATAACTAATAATAAAAAATCAAGACACTCAAAAGAAAAATCTATTTTCACAGCAAATTACAAAATTTAAAGCCGTAAGTAATTTTGGATGAAATATTGTCAAAAATGAATTTTGTGTTTCAATTATGCTTCTCTTTACCATATTAACCTTCAATCGGGCGCAATGGAAATGCTAACACGTTGGGGCGCAACTCATCTGTGAAATTAAAAGTTAAGTTTCTTCTTAGTCATAAGGAAAATCTTAAAAAACTGACCTATTCGGTGATACAAAGATGAATCTAAGTCTTTAAATACCTTTTTTGTATTTCCTTCCAGTTTCAACTAACAAAATGTCCTGGAATTCAGGAGGGAGTTGATTTTTTGTTTTCTTTTACGGTTACTTAACAATAACAACTGTTGGCATTGAGAGCCTGCAATAATTCGACATTTTTTTAAACAATATATTGGAAATAGCGTTCAATATCATGGAATTAGGGGCTGGTATACAGTTGTGAGAAACTTGCAGGTATAGAAAAAGAAATTTTGAAAAAAAAATTTGAAGTCAAAAATAAGAACGCAATCGGGCTCTTCTCATCTGCCAAATTAAAATGCCCCTCACGCACATCAAAAGAGCACAGGAGAAAAAGCCTACGACACCCTACTGTGAGTGGTAGGGAGCCAGGAAGCTACTACAGGTCCCATACCTTTCTCAGAAAACACGCACTTAAACACAAAATAATATGTGTGCTTTATCTCACAGATTAGATGCAACCAAGGGAAATCTTACATGGTTTTTAATTAATAAAAACTAAACTATTTAATTAATCAAAAATCTTTCATTAAAATGTTACTTAAGCTTCATAGCATTTGTAAAAAAAATTAAGGAAAATCTTTTAACTAGCTTGGATTTCTATAGCATATTGGTATTTAAAAAGTATACTTTTATTTATATACATTTAAACAATTTTACGCCCATTCTCGTACCACGCACACACACACACACATAAGACAACATGATGACAATGACGACACATAACAAAGATTATTATTTAGATTTCATACACATTTGAAGGAAGGAGTTCTGGAGCATGAAGGGCCGACGGGATAACATAGCAAAAGTGAATGGATTTTTCGTAATCTACTTTTAACAAGCATTTGATGGATCCGACAAGAAACTTGCACTGTTCTCTATATTCAAAATTGACGAACCTATTTACAAACATGTGTATTATAATTTAAAATATGGTTGAAAAATAGAAGAATAAAATGTTAAATATAATAAGCATGCTTTTACATAAATCCCACTCTTCAAGAAGTCATTTTTGAAGTACAGGTAATACACAAAAGTTTAACAACAATTCTTTTACAAACGCTACGTCAGCTTCTCAGAGCCCATCAAAATATAGATTTAAGGGAAGTATATTATGTCATTCGATTTTCATTTGCGAAAGAAAACAACGGCAGTGGTCTCAACTAGACTATCACACATACTTTGAAATAAAGTGTCAACCCCGCAAGGAAGTTCTTAACTTAGGCTAAGACGAGATTGCCAGAAGTCACAGTTTTTTTTGCAATCTCTTGAGAAAAAACTCTTTGTGCACCAACAAGTACAACAAAATGCTTATAGAAGTAAGTAAAAGACACATAAAAGGGCTGAAGGAAGCTTCAAATTAAATTATACAAATGAAAATTCCAAACAGAAAAGGATAATAAAAAAAAGAAACAAATTTACAATAAATTGGTGACATCCATGCAAGTGCATGAATGGTATTAAGCAATGAAGTGAATAAACAACGTGAATAGATACAGAAATATAATATTCTTTTAAAAAAAAGGGGATGCAAAATAACTGGTCACATATACACACAAAAAAAAATGGATACTTACGAGAAATGGAGTAAAAGCTGTACAAGGTGGGGGAAAATGAAAAAAGAATTTAGCATTCAAAAATCATATAAAAGCACACAAATACGCAAAATATCACACAACATATAAGACACACAAGTTACGCACAGTTGACAAAACAAAAGGGTTTGATCCAATTATAATTGAGAAAAAAACTGAATTCCAAAAATTGAAAAGTAAAGATAAATAAACAAAAGTAATGAGGAAAAAAAATTGTAAATGCGAGCCAACAGATACACAGTTTATAGTCTATATAATGTGGGGGGAAATGCTGTCGATAAATTCACAAAATGATGCAAAGCAAGTTTTGTTCTGGACCGAAGTAGATAAAAAAGGAGGCTATGCTAAATTGTTCTTCTTCAGACTGCTGATGAGTAAACATCTAGCGGAAGTGAATTTAGAGCAAGAAAGTATCAAGTGATTGACATCTTGAGTCTCTCCACTAGAGCAAGAACACAAGTCTGTACGAGATAAATTGAAGCGTTTTAGATAGGCTTTAAAGGTTCTATATCCAGTGAGAAATTGAGCAACTGTGTAATTAGGGACGAAATGGATGGTTTTCAACGTCCATGAATGGAACGAATATATTCTTTGGTGTACTTCGCATTGTGAGAAATTTTATAAAGTTTATTCCATTGAGAAATTACATGTTTTTTGAAAACACTTTTGAAAAAGGATTTTGGTACTCTATAGATTCTCTCCTGGAGCAAAGCGTTTAAAAACAGCAATATAGGCCTCTGAATAAAACTCAATGAATGATGGTAAATGCAACGCCTAAGTATCAAAACGCAGAAGTGCAACAATATATCCTTTTTGACCATATTGCAATGTACTACCCGACAATTCAAGCAAATAATTAGTACTTAAAAGAATGGTTCCATTTTCGATGACTCCTTTGCTAGTCCCAGCACAATAACTTATTGCTCAGTAACAGGTTCGTTAGGAGATTCCATTCAAATAGATGTATACGCAAGAGTAAATTTATATACGAACTGTTTTCATTTAACATAGTAAATGATTTGAATAGGAAAGTAGAAGAATAGTACAAGTCCAGTTTCGGCCTATTTTAAGAATTTCTTCTACAAATGTAGATCTAAACCCTGAATGTAAGAGAACTGTGCCAGCATCCTTACGTTGGATACATGTACAAGCAAAGGTATCTGGACACATTAGGATTTACAATTTTTTTTCGAATTTTTTCAGAAAGGCTCCGGTAGCTGCACTTCAAATTTGACCATGTGATGAATAGACTTACTCACATTTTACAGTGAAGATTCGGTCACGAGGGCATTTAGGGAACCTACCAGAAATCTATTAAGAAGAAAAAAAATAATTTAGGCTCACCTAGTTCCACAGAAAGCTGATAACGATTTACAAACTTTATCAATGGTGTTGTTCAATAAGCACATTGCTTATACGCATTTTCCTAAAAATTAAAAGTATATTCTGGACGAAATAAAGATTTTCTTAAAGTATCCCAAATATCCCGGATGTCTTTTACTTATCACATACAGACATTTCCACCAAATAATACGAAACTTACATAACAATTGACTATATGTTAGAAAAATATTCCCTTAAAATTTGTAGCTAATATATGAATATAAGAGGAAATATGATTATTTGTAGTAAATAATTTTTTACTGTGCCTGTGCGAGACATAACGTAATTTTTCTTTTAAACTTTCAAAGACAGATTTATAGGTCATTTACAAAAAAAATCCAGTCGAATGCCATTGATATTTAGAGATATATCGGCATTTCAGTTAGCAGAATTTCTCCTTCTCTCTAAGAGAAACAGAATGATGAGACAATTTCTATAAATTGATATTTTTTAAACTTGAACTTTCGAATAATTTTATAGAATTTAATATAATTTGAATATGCTGAATACTATTGCATACTTATAAATAAAATTAATAATTTAAATTGCAGTTCGACGATTACTATCCAAAGATTCAATGTACAAAAAAATTAAAGACAGATAAAAAGAAAAATTCAAAATCTATAGGTTAAAAAAAACTAACATTTTTCACTTTGTTAGAAGACAATCTAATTTTAATACCATTTAAGATCAAGCTCCTATCGAAAAATTGCGTTCACTTGTAACGCATGTCACAAATGGGAAAAAAATGTTTTCTGGCTAGTTTATTTAAATACGGAAAATTGTACCCTTCTTCTCGCCACCATTTTAATGGATCTTTATTAAGTTTCTTTTAAGTACATACCTACATCGGTAATCGATCTCGATTGCGATGTTCGTACAATCATGTAAGATGCTGAAATCCTAACGAATGTTTTCCTCAATACTAATGTACTGCATATCAATTAGACACATACCAATCCCAGCTCAGGAATCCTCGTCTTAAAATATACTAACTATAACAACAAATTATTTCCTCTCCTCTTTTGTCCCATCCCTCTATGACTGTGAGAACAAAAAGCCATCTGCATACCATTATTTAAATAACTCTACTGAAAATGCGAAGAACTCAGAAAATGGAATCTGATACAAAGTGTCAGATGGATGCAGTATCATCAGACCAAAAAAGAACAAAACCAAGTACTTGCTATTTTTGGTCTGTATCAGTTTTTTTGTACCTGATACTTTTGCGCACATAATAGAAAGTATCAGGTTGATACAGTATCACCCATCCCTTGTCATAGGAATGAGCATGATCGCATGAAATAGCTTATAGAAAGGCATTTGTTAATAAAGTTCATAATATTCACGCTTGCTATCTCGACGCAGTAACTAACATTGAAAACAATAGCATCCCTCACTACTACTATTTTCAAGTCCCTCCGTCACTTGCCTCAAATCGCAAGAGTAGCCTTGATCTTTCCGGTTTTAGCTCAAAGCAAAACTAATAAGATAGATGGTTATAAAGCTCCAATATTTAAAACTTAACTTAACATTGATTTTTTTTTACATTTGTGTTTAATTATTGCTCGAAGTAACTTTAAAATTTCTCCAACTGAAAATAAAAGTGATATTGGAACAATAAAAGATTTAAATCGTAATTATAGTTAGTTTACAGGAAATAAAGAAACGATGTTAAGAACCTTTTACTTCATGATTTCCTTATAAACCACTGTACTTTCACTAATCCGAAGCACACCAAAAGAAATTATTGTAATCGTCAATTATAATAATAATAATAAATAAATAATTCGAGATTCAATTAATCTCCACATTTGACAAATCCCTCTGTACGAAATGAAAAATTTTTAAAAATATTGGCTGTCTGTTTGAAAACAATAATTCTGAAGAACAACTAACTAGGCGCCTGAAATTTGTTATGTTGTCTAAGTACTAAAATTGTGGTTTTCTGTCAAATTTTCAGCGAAATGAGTCTATGAGTTTTTTTGTGTTTGTGTTTTCGTATCCTTGTATCACCATAACTCATAAACAGACAAAACTAGATATACAAAATTTACCGCATGATTTTTATCTTTAGAATTTTAGATCTGTATCAAAGCTTTGACAAAATTCGTGAAAGAGAAGATTACCTTTCCAAAATGGATACTGGATTCTATTTACTGGAAGTTAAGCACGAAATTAATTTTTCTCTGTAACGTTGCTATGATATCTTCACGATCTTGCCAGCATTCAGAACACTAAAGAACATCGCAAAGGCATGATTCCTATCTTGTGTAAATAGGACATTTACCTAAAAACTAATGTGTTTGACGTTTAAAACTGGCTTTTTTGTCAAGCGAATTCTTCTAAATATTATACTAAAAATATGCAAAATAAATAAATGAAGTTTGAAACAACCTATAAATGAAAGCAATCAATATATTTCTTGTCAACCACTATTTTTATTTTTCTGCGCTTAATAAATAAATATTAAATTGAACTATATGTAAGCGTTTCTCAATTCTTTTCTGTTGCTGTCCATATAGTACAAGAGCGGCACAGTACACTGCGTTAAGAAATGAAAAGACCACTGTTGAATTGGTGCATTTCTGAAGAAGAAGTCATTTTTTGAAATTTTTCAGCGCAGGGTCAGATGGGGTTATTGGGCACGAATTTTGAAGACTATGCCATTTTTTCTCTTTCAAAGGATAATATGCGATGGAGAAGCGGCCTATAATATTTCTGAATGCATAAACATTTTCTATAGTGTTCATTAAACAGACCCTTCTATCGGGAATAATTTATTGATTAATCAACCTCACTTTTAGGAGCGTTCTTATTCTAACCTGAATGTTTCACAATAACTCTAGAGACTACGAGGCAAGTGGGAACAAATATTTCGGTTTCTAATCACAGTAACGAATTGATTTTTAGAGAATATATTTTGAAGGATTAGAAACTACTGAATATTGACACAAAATGCAGTTAACTGTCTTTTCCCAATTACTGGGACCCACAAATATAGTTTTTTGATTGCTTTGCATCAAAAATATCTTCTATTTCATGAATATCGCATATAAACTATTAACTTTTGTCAATTTGGTGTAATTTAGAATCATTCTGACTCAAATTTTGTGGCGAAAAGTTGGGAAATGAATCTTTAATGAAACTGAAATAACTGAATATTATGACATGCTGGAAGGAAATAGGTAAGATTTAAAAATCACACATAAAAATTATTAGAAAGTAATAGTTCAATTTTGCAGTAGAAAGTAGATTTTCCACTAGAAATCGAAGATTCTTTTCACAATTCTACTAATCTTTCTTTTATATACAAACTATATTAAAGCCATATAATTGTTTCCTACAATCTACTTCGAAGATATAATCTGGGAGTACAGCTTTCTACTGATTCTCAAAAATGGCAAACTGATCATTTACCACCGAAACAAATTTT
>BGPR01028997.1:0-19570 GCA_013235015.1 Araneus ventricosus | reverse complement strand
CAGACCCTTTCAATGAAAACTGCCAAAAATATACATCTGGTGACGAATTCACGATCGACGAAAACTTAGAGCCCTTTCGTGGGAGATGCTCATTTTTTCAGCATATGCCGAAAATACTTTCTTCTTTTCCTATTTTATCTGTCATTCTTTTTTCTCTATTATTGTTCTTGTAGAGATCAGAGTAATAAACTGAGAATTATGGGTAGAAATATGAAGCAGAGGGTGGAAGAAAAGATCTGGTGTATTCTATACTCCGCCTCCCCCAAATTGTGCCTTATGCTATCCCCTAAAACGAAAGGTTGTTAAAGAGCGTTTAAATTATATTAAAAATGTGGCAAAACATTTAATACCATTAACGTAATTCCGACATTTTCCATAGTCATCGACCGTTCCAGTTTTTAAAAAGTAAAAGATCCGTTAAGTCTGCATGCAGATATCATCTTGTTGCACCAGCGGCAAGCAAACACTTTTGGCTTGAGCTAAAAAAAATTGAAAATAAATTGGCTCTTACAATTCTTATATGTTTTTAATCTGTCTCAGTTTAGAGCTTTCTGCCAACCTGAACAATTTGGGCGCTGTATTTTAAATCCCTCTGCAGAAATTGGTGCTTAAGATATAACACTACTTCTCTAACTTCTTTTCCAAAATTTTGTTTTATTGGATAATTATTAACTGCAGTTCGTTACGATTTTGCTACTTGCATTTACTATTCAAAACTTTATTAACAAAAATTTACTTTTAAATTTTAACTGACATTAGGAAATACATCATTCTTAACAGTATGTTCTAATAGAAACTTAATTAGACGAAAAGTCACTTGAAGTTCATTTAGTACACGGCAGATCATCCTACGTTAACAAGACTACAAAAAATATCTTCAAAGAAAAATTCTTACCAACTGTTGAGGATACACCTATGGGGCCCTTCGACTTAATTACGGCACTTAACAATTTTTACACTGGCACTTAATTATCTTCGTGGTTCCGATAATGGCACTTCCATTCAAGAGCAAAAGGAGGCATTTTTAAAAGGTGGCTTCATGAGTGTTCGTTCTCAAAATGTTTAAAATTGTTTTTTCTTGAAATAAATTGAATCAGGGTTTAAGGAAGTAAAGTCTAGTTTTTGGAATGAAAAATAGACTGGCAGGTTTTCTTTAATATATTTGAGTTTTTTATGTTTGTACATCATTTAAACAGAATTATGCATCATTATACGAAATATATGATGCTGGCAATTGAACCGTTCATTCTAATAGTATATAATCATTTAATGCTTTATAAACACACTGGGTAAAATATAATTGTCCAGTTTTCAAGAGCTATTAATTTCGTTTTACATTAATCTTCGACGTGTTGGAAATATTTTGCAAAATTATTAGCTTCATTATCTTTTAAAGAGTGCCAAGCAGTTCTGAAGAAATTTACGAGCTATTGATCGAAAATAAAAATTACGGGCAAACTTAACGATGAGGCAAGTTTAAAAATAATAGGATCTTAATTATTATCTTTCGTGAATTATTAAAAGTAAAACGTTAATTTGTATCTTGCCAAAATATCCCGAAGAGCATTTTGCAGAAATATTTGTTACTTTTTCTTAAAGATGATGCTGGAAGATAAGATTTCTTCAAGCAAAAGTTTAAACCGGTTAATTATTTAAGCAGAGGAGATAAAAATTTTCGAGTGATTCAACAAAATATTTACCACACGTTTGTGATGCAAAGAACACTTAACGAAATCAGAAGCAAAATATTTTTAATAATAGTCGGTTCCGAAATTTCTAACTCATAAATAAAATTGAAAGAGTTTTATTTTTTTGCTTTGTAAAATTAATTAATGTATTAATGATGATACATTGTTAGGAAATAAAATCTGTTTGTCTATTTTATTTAAAAAAATCTCTGATATATGCTTTTCAAATCGTAGGCTTCTACTTATAGTTTTATACAGCGAAATCATGCTAGAGCAAACAATGGCGGAGTCTTAGGAAGAAGCCTTAAGTGATCAGTTAAGAATGGATCAGAAAGTCTCAAATGGCAAAGTTTGGAAATTAGAGATTGTGTTGGGAAAACTCTGAAAGATTGTGACAAAAATCAAATACAAAATTGTTGAAGGTCATAGATTTTTCTTAGAAGGATATACTGATAACTTAATTAGAAATCCTGAAATTCCTGACGGGTAACGGTTAGCAAATCTAGCACTCGTTATTTTAATTAATAGAGCGAAATAATTCAAGATTTAATAATATTTGTTATCTTTATTCTTCTCAATGTACTTCTGGCGTACACATTTCATGTTAAAATGTTTTTATTTTTATTATTTAATCAACATCGTAGATATATATTCGACTTTTTCTCTTGTTTCATGTCGTATACATCATAGTGGTAGGATATTGTATGTTATGATGCACAACGATCGGTTTCAGTTTATAGCGTAAGATTATTTTATAAAAGATTAGCGTCATTTCCAGAACCGTATATTATGTTTAAGTTTTCGTATACAGATACAGCTGTATATCATGTATGAAAGATTTCATTTCTCTCTCTCTCTATATATATATAATACTAATATATACTTGGTTCCCATTTAAATAACGCCCACCCCCTTAAACTTCAGAACGACGGCGGATTTAGTCATGAAAGTATTGTCTAGGTATAGTAAAACGTCTATGCGCTATGCGATGAGACAAAGTTCAAAGCCACCTGGTTGCACACTTCGGAGTTAGCGTTCTTATTACGAAAACGATTCAAAATAGAGGGAAAATGGCAACTACAAAGTTGTAGAGCATTATTGATTTAGTACAAAAATACACCTTGTGCACATTAATGCGAAGAACAGAACGCTTAAAATGCACATTTGTTTGTTCGCGTTTTCCAAATTTTGTGTTTACAATTGTGATTTTCCAAAATCACAAGACATGAACAAAAGGAGAAAAGGTTATTTTTCGGTGGAAAAATGACCCTTTATACTTTTCCCGTGGGATTAACTCAAACAGCAGGTGTATGGACTTTTCCGACAACATTGCAGGACTTTCGGTGACGTATTACTGTTGCTTGTGCTAGAGCGCCACCTATATGCTAAAACGTGTGGAAAGTGAAATTCAATTCAAGTGAAAACAATGGCTGAAATCTGTATTGTAGTTGACTAAGAGTGCTTTGAAAACCGGGAATAAAGGTATCTTTTGTGATAAATAATTGTTTTTCTCTTTTTAACCCGTCACAGTTACGAAAATCGCGAAGAATAAAGTGTGTGCCAATTTAGCGTTCTGTTCTTAGTATTAATATGCAGAAGGTGTCTTTTTGTGTTAAGTTGATAACGCTCTAAAACTTTGTAATTGACATCTTACCTCTATTTTGAACCGTTTTCGAGATAGCAGCGCTAACTCCGAAGTTTGCCACCAGGTGGCGCTGTAAGTTGCCTCAACGCATAGATCATGGCCGTTTTAATATACCTAGACACAACTTTCATGACTAAAGCTGCTGTCGTTCTGAAGTTAAAGGGGGGTGGCCCTTATTTAAGTGGGAACCCTGTATATTTAGCAATACCTATTTAGAGAATATTTATTAAAAATATGCTTATAGAATGTGATACATATTTTTGCATCTTTCTCTAAGTAAAATATTTTTTTAGTACCCTTCAAAGTGAATCACTAGTAAGTTATCAAATTATGTAGTTGTTTTGCTACGTTAACTTGGTTTTCTAAATTAAAACTGTATGTGTAGAGTAAGATACCGTCCACACCAATTGTATAATTCTCTGAATGAATTTTCGGGCTACCAGAGAAGAAGTTCAATAAACCGATATAGTTTCGAATATGTATATATTGTTTGTTTAGGGGGAGGATTACAGTGGGGTCCTGTCCACTGGAAAACGCTCAAATTTACTTTGAAATGAAAACCGTATTTACTAAAATGAAACATTTATTTGAAACATATTGAAGAACTAGGGATTAATGAGTTGTATAATATTATATAAATTCAAAAAGCATGAACCTGAGCAATTAATTTGTGTTTAAAGAACGGAAACCTTTCTGAATGTATAAAAATAATATGAGGAAACAATCCACAATGCATTTACTTTCAGAATGTTGGTATTTAAAATTCACAGATGCTGATATTTCTGAAATCAACACATAGAAGAAGTGAAATAATAATTAATTTGAAGTTTTTAAGTACATTTAATAGCTGAATTTTAGAAATGCCCCAAAATTACCAATTGAATTTCCTCTGAAAATTATCATTTCTTTCAACAGGGTAGTGAACAGTCAATATATAAAAAATGCGTTAGTAAAAAGAACTTTAGTAAACTAAATGTTTATTCTCTAGTGCGAAAAATTTCAAAGCAAGGAAATAAAGTTAAGAAAAAAATCAAAACAAAAGATTAATGTGCCTTCGAAAACATTTTTAATTCGAAACATTTATAAGGAAACGGAAGCGACTGCGTATTCTCAGTTTGAATAATTCTGTTAAAACATTTCATTGAATGGAAGCAAATTAAGCTATCGTCGAAAGTTTGAAAGTAAATTGTTTGAAATACAAGACATGCAAACAAGAATCATTTAATGAAAAAGATCGATCTTGAAAACCGTGGGAGGAAAAGAAAGGAAATAAAAAGTAAAACCGTATCAAACTCTGAACGACAGGAAAAAATTAATGTCAAGAAGATGAACGTGTAAAAAAACGTGTAAAAAACGAACGAGTTCCTCAGCTCTTATTGACGCTTTGTCGAATGCCTGGAGGATGTAAAAGTGAAGAGATTTCTAATTTCTTCTTTCTTATAAGGAATTTAATTTTTTTTTCGTTCCGAGCTCAAAAGTGATTTTTTTCTCACCTTGCACTTTTTCAGTAAACAAATACTTTTTTAAAGAATTTTCTAACATGTAACTATTTTTTTTAGTTTCTGTATTTAAGCCTGATTCACCAGATTCATTTTTTGTTTAAATAGCTTCTGTCAAAAAAACCATTTTTTTCCGAAATTTCAACTAATTAAGGACATATCTCAGCCTTGAAAATTATTTACCAAGAAAGATTTGATAAAGTCATTTTTTGAATAAATTGAATCAAGAAAGATGGAAATAATTCGTTAAAAATTAAGAGTAAATTTAGAATTCCTAAGTAATTCTTTCCGTAGAAATTGAGTTCATAAAGACTTCTGTTCATTTCATTATTTAACTTTGGTTATGTCTTGTTTGTTTTTCCAGTTCGATATATATTGATAAGAAATAAAATATATTAGTTTTTGAAACGGAAGAATGCAAAAAATTAATATTTATAAAAATAATATTTAATAAAATAAACATTAAACTCATGATTTTGAAACCCTGTATTGCATATGATTGCTTCTTTTCGCCCATTTTATGCAAGATCTTGTGTTACATTATTTTAGAACAAGGATTACGTCCTCCATAATGCTATCATGAACGCCAACGCAATTAATGGCTGATTTGAATAATTGGCATTAGTAAACCCCTTAGACCAAAACAGCATTTAAGCTTTGTTAAATTTTTGTGTATCATATAATAAGAGATTGAATGTATCACAATTTATGTTTCAATTTGAAGATGACATGCAACCTAAATAACCACTAACCTTCTGTTTCAGACTGTTTTTATCTAAATGTGGCAAATATTTCACGATGTCAAACCTTGCGACTGAAAAATTAGAAAATTCTGAATTTTAAATCTATATAGCAATGTTAATAAAAAAAATCGACGGGAGGCTGTCTCTGCGAAACGGCCGCTGGGATAGATGGACGTAAACTTACTCACCTTACTCAAATGTGACTAATAATAGAAATATAAATTAAAAGGTAAAAAAAATTATAAATAAGAAACAGAAGATTTAAACAAAAAACGATAACATTTCACCTTTTTGCGTGCTCAACGCAACAGCATCATGTGATTGCATCAACAAACAATTACAACAATTAATATTCAAAACACATAAAATATAATTTAGAATGGAAAAGAGATTTTTCAAAATGGAAGGAATGGATAAGAATACAAATGACGAACTTTTTCAAAGATCACTCGCCATAGGAGTTCTAAAATGGACAAAATTTTCTGTCAAGGGTAACATTATAAATCAAAAGTATACCCTATGAGGCCTGAATTCTGTCCAACCGCAAAATGAGAAACATTTTGAAAAATCAAGAGGCAAAAATCCTAAATAAAATATAAACGAAACTAGAGTTTGTAAAATAATTTACCCTCTCTGCTGAAATTATGATGAAAACGTGAGACGCCAGACGCGATATGACTAAGGGAATAAAAAGAACTGGAAGCTAGCAACTAGCTCCATCTATGAAGAAGAATTACAACTAATTAATCAGAAGAAAAAGCTAATATTTAGACAGTTATGACAAATAAAATTAAAATAAGCTATTATTAAAGAAATATTAAAAACTTTTTATACTCATTTGAAAAAAACTATTAACATTAATGAAAGAATCTGGGAATCCGTTGTCTATAAGAATATTCTTTAAATCATCTAAAGCTTTAACAAAATTTGAATGGTTATTACAAATGCTATTTATTCTATTAATTTGAGAAAAAATAGATTTCTCTAAAATTTTATAATGAAGATTTGTATGAAAATTACAAAGTGTAATAGCCTTAAATTTAAATTCATTTCTTTTATCAAATATAACAATAGAGACTCCTGAATTAAATATTTCAATTTTAAAAAATCTAAAAGTTGCATTTGTTTATTTCATTATTAGTTTTGTTTAATTTAAGCTCTTCTGGATAGCAGTTATAGATGGATTTAAAATTATCATAATTAAACACTAAAAAGTCATCAATATAACGGAAACCATATATAAGTTCATTTTTAATTAAGTCTCTCTCATATGAGTGAAGAAATATATTGGCTAATGCACTAGAAAAACTACAACCCATAGGAATACCAAAATCCTGCTTATAGTAGTCAACTCCATTAAAGAGATAATTTTCACATATATTAACTCTGCATATTTCAAGCCATTTATTTTTATCAATTAAATCAGTGTGTAGGTATAAATCATACACATTTGAGCATACATCAATAAGTTTATTGTGTGGGAGGCTAGTAAAAAGATTTTCAAAATCAAATGTGTTAATGTTATAAATTTTATTTTCTTTGAGAAAGTTTAAAATTTTAGTGTTGTTATCTATAATGAAGTTCTCTTCTTTGAATTTTTAAGAATAATTTTTAGAAATTTAAAGAAAAATTTACTAAAATGATAGTTGTAACTTCCAGTGCTACAAGTGACAAATCTGAATTTTAGAGGAATTTTATGAAATTTAATAGTAGGCAAAAGGTAAGGATAATTTAGATTACTGATTTTAATTTTGGGTTTCTTAAGCAGAGCTATAATTCTCTTATCTAGTTCTTTTTTCTGTGATTAAAGTAACTCTATGTAACTGTAGTAACTATTCTACAGACTCTCAGATTATATGGCTGGAGTAGCTCTTTAACTCTTAATTTATGTGACTGATTCGTGATTTTCGTTGGGCTTTTTTCGGAGAAAAAATTCTTACTTTCAAATGTAATACATTTATTTATGTTATTAATAGTGGATGCGATTTCTGTTAGTAACAATGCTACGTAAAATCGGACGATGGCGAGAGAAATAACAAATGTAATTCAACAATTTTGGAGTTATATTTCGCGTGAGCGTAGGATCGATGAACGAATTTCCTTACTGCATTTTTTGTCATGCATCACTGTAGCTGTATTTTCTGCAGTTTGCAAATTCTTTAAATAAATCTCTGCTAAATGTGATTATTGTGTTTTTCCAATATGCTATAAAAATTTCCGACTAAACTTTCAAAGAATCTGAGAAAAAGCAATGAAGTAAAAACGTGTTTATTTTACCTCTAAAGCAAAGCACAACTTTTTCCTACGTTTTTTCTGACACAGCTAGAATGTATAACTAGTGGTACAAAAATAAGCACATGGGTAGTTCATGCAACTGATTGTGTCGGCCGAAAAAAGTAAAAGGGAAAAAGATGAATGCGTTTGGATTACTTAGACCCTATGAAGCCTACTTCCGGCTCGCTAGTTATGAATCTAATTGTTTTTCCACCAGCTAACGAGCTGCACGACTGGATAATTGATTAGGCTAATGACAAACAGCGGTAGGACAGGATAAAAATAGTAAGACCATGTAATTAACGTTCACGGTTTTTCATTAAAATCCAGCGATCGCCGAAAGCCCCAGACCATATATTTGTACATTAACGGAGTTTTGGGCTACTTAAAAGGCGAAGTGCATTAGATTTCTTTATTTATTTTTGGCACTTTCTTTTACCCTTTTTTGTATTTTGTCGGGAACTTTTTCTTCTTTTTTTTGTGTAATCTGGAACGCACTGAATGTAATTTCATTACACCGGCAGGTAATTATATTTTATCGTAGAGCCTGTATTAAATCTGAATTAACGGATTGCTTAGCAACAGTTTTTTTTTCAATCTTTAAAAAAGACAAATGTGTAAATGAAAAGTAAGGTGAAATATTATATATAGAAGATCATTATTTGCATTAAATATGTAGAGAATGTAATAATATTAATTCTCTTGACGAGTAAGTATATGTGTGATATGACTGTTATAGACAATATAAGCATTGAGATATTCTATAAATTTTAAATAATTATTAATAATTAACATTTGATTTCGTTATGGTGGCAGGCAATTATATATTATCGTAGAGGCTGCATTAAATCTGAAGTAACGGATTGCTTAGCAACGTTTTTATTCAATCTTTAAAGAGTTTGTTTTGATTTCCTGGCACAAGAGCCATATTTGGCTAAACTGCGCCAAACTATATTAAGTTATCTACGTAAAAATGTATCAATCGTTGAAAAAAGACAAATGTGTAAATGAAAAGTAAGGTGAAATATTATATATAGAAGAAGATCATTAGTTCCATTAAATATGTAGAGAATGTAATAATATTAATTCTCTTGACGATTAAGTATATGTGCGAGATAACTGTCATGGACAGTAATAAACAATCAGATATTCTATAAATTTTAAATAATTAATAATTAGCACTTAATTTCATTACATCGGCAGATAATTATATTTTATTGTACAGCCTATATTAAATCTGAATTAACGGATTGCTTAGCAACAGTTTTTTTCAATCTTTAAAAAAGATGAAGTTGTAAATGAAAAGTAAGGTGAAATATTATATATGGATGACTTTTAATTCCATTAAATATTTATAGAATATAATAATTTTTAATTTTTTGACGAGTAAGTATATGTGTGATATGACTGCCACACACATAAGCATTCCGATATTCTATAAATTTTAAATAATTATTAATAATTAACAATTGATTTCGTTACACAGGCAGGTAATTATATTTTATAGTAGAGCCTGTATTAAATGTGAATTAACGGACTGCTTAGAAACAATTCTTTTTTCAATCTTTAAAAACGACAAATGTGTAAATGAAACGTAAGGTGAAATATTATATATAGAAGAAGATCATTATTTCCATTAAATATGTAGAGAGTGTGATAATATTTATTATCTTGACGATTAAGTATATGTGTGATATAACTCTCATGGACAATAATAAGCAATCAGATATTTTATAGATTTTAAATAATTAATAATTTGCACTTTATTTCATTACACCGGCAGATAAGTATATTTTATTGTAAAGCCTGTATTGACTCTGAAGTAACAGATTGTTTGGCAACATTTTTTTTTAATCTTTAAAAATCACAAATGTGTAAATGAAACGTAAGGCGACATATTATATATAGAAGAACATTAATTCCATTAAATATTTAAAGAATATAATAGTTTTTATTTATTTAGACGAGTAAGTATATGTGTGATATAACTGTCATAGACAAGAATAAATATTCAGATATTCTATATATCTTAGTGTTAAATATATAGGTATAAATATTATACGTATAATTTATTAGCTTTGCTTTAATATTTTATAAATGTTCCTTATTGTCTTGTTTCTTTGGAATTATTTACACAACCAAAGTGCCTTCATGGAAAATGCAAATAAAATGCCATCTTAGTTCGCTTACAGTGGATAGTTTTTTTCTCTCTCTTTTATTTATTTATTTATTTTGAAGAAAAATCACGTATCTACGATTTTTTTATTTCTTATGATTTTCAAATAAATCTTAAAATAACATTCTTTCACTATCAGCTGAAATAAATATGTACCATTATCTTAATGTACTACGATTCTCGATTGCACGCGTATCGAGTTTTATAACAGACTATGATGTAGTAAAAAAGTGTATGTAATAGTATATAGCGCATGCATTTATTTGCTTAGATATTGAATAGAATATCTAAATTATTTGCATTGCAGATACCGTTAAATGATTTTTAAAATATTACAGGCCAATGTAATTAAAAATACAAAACTCAATAACGTTTAATTTAGAAACTATGTCTCCTTTTTTAACAAAAATGTCCACCGATAATGGATCAGAAGTTAAAATATTTTTAATTCCGATTATCAGTATATTTTTTCTCTTATTTTATGTTCTATGTAGGGAGATATTTTACTGATGAGCCTGTTGTTAGAATTACGACAATTGAACTATTGCTTCATCTCATATTTATTTGTATAACTCTTAATTCTATAATCTTTTTCTTCGTCTAAACAGTATAACTAACAGGGATTCCCCGACAATATAAAAACTTGATATTAACAATTAATTTAATTTATTTTTTATTTCTGAAACATATATATATAGTGTTTGCATATTATATTTTTCTGCTATGCGTTAAGAAAATAAATTCTTGTTTTTATTTAATTTGCTTAAATTACTTATATTGCCTAGAATCACAATTAAGTTATGGTTTATAAAGGTATACGAATTTCACAATTAAAGAAAATCGGTTTTTAATTAAAAGTAAACGATAATATTACTTCATTCATCGCAATTTACATTGGAGAACATAATTCATCATCATTAAGTAATGTTCTTCCATTGAAAGAAACATTCACTGCAAGTGATTCTTTTGAAAATTATGGCATAACGCAACATTTTAATTCAGTATTTTGAATGCAACAACTAATAATGTTTGATTTCATCTAATTGAATTAGAGTGAATATTATGATACTTTTTAACCATATATATATATAACGTATCCGTGGTTGTAGTCGTTGAAAATAAACACAGGCAGAGTATTTAACTAATTTCTTTTTATTGTCGATAGGAGAGTGGTGGATATACGGCCATCTCTGTTTAGGTTACAAGCGAAAGTGCACAGAAAAATCCCTGTATTCTCTCGGATAAGGGAATAACATATTGACACGTGATCAAAGTGAAGGGAATATTGGCTATTTTTAATAAGTTGCGTAGGCGTTTCAGGGAAAAAGTCTGGTGCCAAAGAGACGCCGTCATGATTTTCTGTGGGCACGTGAAAGAGATTAAATATTCTTTTAGTAACAAATATGCCAAAATGAGAGATTTAATATACCTCCAGCGCGGGAAAAGAACGAAACTGGAGTTTTAGAAAAGTGATTTTGGAATACATTTAGATTTAAAAAAATATATTATTAGAATTTGGAATAAAATTAAGTGAGATTATAATATATATATAAAAATATATTTTAACCATATAGAATGTATATTTTTTTTTCAAACGAATCGGGCGTTAAAGAATAATTAGACTTCATAATCATTTCATGGTTTAAAAATAAAATACTAAAATTATTTAAGACTGATATACAACACATAAGGGATTTTTATTCACCTAAATTCAATGAAAGACATTGTCTTCCTTATTGTTAGTAACAGAATCATGTGGTAGAAAGAAGAAGACAAAGAAAAAAAAAATTAATTTCCTTGTGCCTACATGGTGTAAAAACTGCGCAGCTTTCATTATTTGCCTTTGTCTAACCACAAAAGTGCGCTCTGTGTTCAAAGCTTGCCTCATGTTTCATTATTAGCTGGGATGAAAAAGAAGAAGAAAGAGCAGCAGGGTTCTAAAAAGTGCTTAAGGGTCAAGTTGAAAAAATAATCAAGTATGTTATCAAAGCGTTTCCTATCCTTTTATTTTATAAACCTCGTTTATATGCTTGAAACATATAAAGTTTTATTAAATGTTTACGTTTTAAAAATGTAGTGGTTGCATCTAGCATGAAATTTTTCCTAAACATTTATATATGATATAAATTTATTTATATAATCTTTAAAAATCCATACATTTTATTTAAAGAGATAATAAAATGTCAGTGAAATTTCAAACCGACTGAAAGCTATTTAGAAACATTACGCTTTAAAGAAATAAAGATGAAAGCTCGAACAATATACACATTTGCTCGAGATAGCAGGGTGGAAACATTTTGGCTCCGAGGCCGGAGGGTTCAAGATTCGACACCAGCTTCATTAAAAGGTCCGCCATGTATTTGTACTGCTGTGTATCAAATCGTCATAATCTTCCTCTAGTGTTATAGAAGTGCTTTGAGCGGGGGACGCTGGTTCATGTGTCGCCTCCTACATTTGAACAAGCTTCAAAATTGCAAGGTCAATTCCTAAATACTGTCCTACCGCCACGAGAAAAACCCCAGGCACCAGACATGCCGGTGGCGGTCGTTATGGAAACGGGTTATTCCATTCCATTGTGGGGGTGAAGGAAAGGGCTTTATTTCATTTCAGACAGAACCGGCGGAAGTCTCATTTCGCATTGTACTTCGATCGAAAACGAATTCCTTGCCTAACGAAGTGAGCGTAGTTTGCCAAATGTTGTGGTTAATTTTGTACCCGTTTCCCTCCTTTCTTAGACTGGTCTACTTCAAGCAATACTGTTCAGGGTTTTTCTCGTGGAGGTAGGACAGTATACCTCTAGCTTCTTCACAGTGGGACGTTAGTAAATCTAAACTACTTAACTTGATGCAAAAGTACGGTTAAATATGATCGTCCATTTCTCTTTCTTTTCATGATGGGGGAGCTGGAGCTTTGTTATAATCTCAATACCATTTTAAAAACTTAAAATTAAGATTCTTATTGATTATATTCTTAATAATAATTGTCACATATCATAAGTTCATTTGTAACTTGCAATATTCGCATCCATAATTTTTCGACTTGCAAAAAACTGTATTTATTTTGCGATTTCGAAGATAAAGGGATATAATTAAATTTAAAGTCATCTATAATTTCTTATAAATTAGTTTCACAATTTTATTTCCACTCAATTATTTTAATATTAAAATATATCAATTCAAAAGAATTCATTATTTTAGCTCACATTTACTTTTAATAGCCTGCACCCTTTCGACAAAATTAATATTAATTATGTTTGCAGATACTTAAACAATTTTTAAAAATAATTTTCCTTTTTAAATTTATTCAAATTTAATTTCTTTAATTCCAGATATTAATTTCAAGAATAATGTAGTATACGTATCTATTTTTGAAAACAAAAATGAATTCTTGATTTCATTAGTTTTTTTCGATCTGATAAAGAGCTCTCTTTATTGCTTTTTACAGCTTATAATATTATTATTCAGTAATTATTTATCAATTTTCAATTGTTAAATCTTTTTCACGAACAAATTAATTAATATTATTGGACAATTCCAAATTAATTTCAGTTTGATTTCGCCATTTTTATTCTTGTTTAATAAAGAGATCATATTTTAATTATAGCAATTATTTTTATTACTTGCTAGCAATGATAATTTCAATTAAATTACATTTCAAGCTATTCTGAAGCTGGAAATAAATTGATTTTTATACTTGAACTTACATTATTAAAAAAAATCATTCATAAAATATGTTGATTTCTAATGCAGCTCTTTTGTTCTTATTTAAATTTATTAATAAATATCTCACTATGTTTTCAATTTATTCCAATTACATTTTTCAATCAAGAAGTGCTTTAAATAAATAAGATATTATTGGAGTATAAATTTATGGAAATGCTGTTTGTTTTTTAGAAGGTTTTTACGTTCAACTCGTGCTAGATTATCATTAGAATCTGTAATTGCATGCTAAGATAACATTATAATAGAAAACAATACAGAAAATAGGTATCAACTTCTACTTCAAATTAAGTAAACAGCATAAAGTGTTTGACGGATTAATGTGCATTTCCCCTGTAAAATAGGAACCATATCTACACGTTAATGCATATTTTATTTTATAGTATTGTTCAAAATTCATGAGACAAAAAGAAATATTCATATATACATTTTAAGCGCATGCATAAAATTTAAATGCTCTATAAATTAAGGGTAAATTAGTAAACAGATAATTCGAGCCTTTTATTTGTACCTCTTACTCAATCATATTTTAAAATTTCTCAACCTCTTAACAAGGAAATGGATTGTAGAAACTTGTGTTTATATTTTTATTATGATCTATTCCTACATAAATGTTTAATATAGCAATATTTTGCAGATTCCGTTTTGCTCAAAGCAACGATACTGTCATGCGTATTTGAAATGAATGAAAAATATACAATACAATGTCTTCGCTATCTTACTGCTTTACCTGTCCTGTTCCGCTCAAAAATGTATCAACTTACGCCACTTTTATTTGAAAATATATATCTTACAACTCTCATAAAATATTAACTAACATAGCTTTTATATGAAAATATTCCTTTTATGAATAATGAGTCTCTAAATTCCTCTTACGCAGTTAGGCAACCAAGATCCAAATATGATATTCAAAACTGCTTCGGTAAACTTAGAATCTAACTATTATTTTTATTAATAAGTATGCATTAACATATACAATTATTTCCATTGACATGACAGAGTTTTCTTATTTCTTTATCTCTTTTACCCATATAGTATTTAGCCTCAATAGCCTCTTTCCTCATTTCATGATCATCTAATTATGAATCAGTTTTCATATTTCAAATTTGTTCTACGAGCAACTGATACCTATTTTTATAATCTCCCTAATATATGTTTCTCATATAAGGGATTAATAAAAAATCAAGTCTTTTTGTCAATATTCACTTCACTTTTCTCTTTTGCATCTATTTATTTAACTAAAACAGCTAACTCTTTTAATGAAAGCAATTACCTTCATCCATTGTGGTATATATTTTCAGTATATTCTATTCCTAAAAGTTAAACGTGTCTGAATATTTCATTCTACCCCATGATAGAAAATTCCTGTTGCCCAAATTCAGAAATATATGAATTCAAAATTCATAGAAAGGCCATTGTTTCTTGCCGATTTAAAATACCAAAGTTTATAACATTATTTTATTCTCTCAGTTCAGATCAAAAATATATTCAAAGGCCTTTATTCAAAAATATTTCCTCCATGAATATCCAGCTCGAAAATCCCTCTCGCGGAGTTGGGCATCAAAGACCCAAAAGGTAATATTCGAAATCGCTTCTGCAAGCTTAGATGGTAAGCCTGATGGCGATTATGAATTGCGCAGACCGAAATCCATTTCGATTGAAACGTATTTATTGATGGAGGTCTCCTCCAATTAAATCTCAAACATCAACTAAAACTGCATTTAGCATTCAGAATGAAATTCGAAAGCCCTGTATTAAATTCTCACCCATTTGGGACGAGTTGGAAAATTATAAATGATCGAACCGTGCCGGCGGCCAATAGACACCCTTTGCCTCGCTGCTGGCGCTTAACACTACGTGTTCTGTGACCATCAATTACAAAACTCCGTTCTATATAAACCAATTCCCCGTGACCTACAATGGTACGCATTATTCAGTCGCAAATTAAGCCATGTCACTCTTGTGGTCCGTTAATGTTTCATTTGTGCCCGCGCTGAGGAACGTCAAAACTTCGCTCGCATTATCATTAAGCTTAATTATACCCGACGCGAATGGTGCGTTTAAAGCGAATGCTGGGGAGAGGATGGTGATGGCAGGATATGTCTGGGTTTGAAGAAACTATAACTCTGCGGCAGAATCGACAGGTCAGGTGAAATGTGGTAATGCGACCTGAGAGATCAGCCGGCCATATTTCAGCAGTGACCTTGATGAGAAGCGATGCATTCCTTTCCATCCATCATTATTGAGTGGGATTTAATTTCTGAGGAAGTCTGAGATTTGGAAACAAATGTCATAAAATTGAATAATTGGACATTGCGTTAACATAAGAGACCACATTTTATGAGCCGAAATTGTACGAGAAACGAATTTATATAAATTTCTTTAGTTTGTGCTTGTTCCTCTTGTTGAATTTAAAGGAAAAAAATTAAAACATAATTTAATGTTAGGTTATGATTGGGGATAAAATCGACAGATCGGGTGAAGTGTGGTAATGCGACCGGAGAGATCAGCCTGCCATATTTCAGCAGTGACCTTGATGAGAAGCGATGCATTCCTGTCAATCCATTTTTATTAAGTGGGATTTAATTTCTGGGGAAGTCTGAGATTTGGAAAGAAATGTCATAAAATTGAATAATTGGACATTGCGTTAACGTAACGGAGAATTGCGTCAGTTACATTTTATGAGCTCAAATTGTACTACAAACGAATTTATATGTGCTTATTTTTCTCTTGTTGTATTTAAAGGGAAAAAATTAAAACATTATTTAACGTTAGGTTATGATTGGGGATAACATCAACAGATCAAGTGAAATGTGTTAATGCGACTTGAGAGATCAGCCGGCCATATTTCAGCACTGACCTTGATGAGAAGCGATGCATTCCTTTCAATCCATCATTACTGAGTGGGACTTAATTTGTGACGAAGACCGAGATTTGGAAACAAATGTCCTAAAATTGAACAATTGAACATTGCGTTAACATAAAGAGACCACATTTTATGAGCTCAAATCGTACGAGAAACGAATTTATATAATTTTCTTCAGTTTGTGCTTGTTTATTACTTATAGTATTTGAAGAAAAAAAACTTTAACGTTAAGTTAAGGCTGGGGATAACATCGGCAGATCAGGTGACCTGAGAGATCAGGCGGCGATATTTCAGCAGTGACCTTGATGAGGAACGAAGCATTCCTTTCAATCCATCATTATTGAGTGGGATTTAATTTCTGACAAGGGTAGATTGCAGACTGAGATTAGGAAATAAATGACCTAAAATTGTATAATTGGGCATTGCACCAGTGTAAAAGACCATTTTGTTAGTTGCATTTCATGAGCTCAAAATGTATTAGAAGCGTATTTATATAATTTCCTCTGTTTTGCATTTGCTTTCCTCTTGTTATTTTTAAAGAAAACTTTTTAAACGTAAGGTGTATTTTAAATAATAACTGGGAGACAATATTGTTACTTATGTGAGATAATGTAATTTTATCGGATAGATCCAATCACAGTATAAGAGTTTGCAATTCTTTATCTATTGAATAGGATTTTTATTTCTTTTAATAATTCTTAATTCTTTTTTATATTTATTTCTTTTAATAGTTCTTAATTTTTTATATTTATTTCTTTTAATAATTCTTAATTCTTTTTTTATATTTATTTCTTTTAATAATTTTTCATTTTTTATCCAAACACAGTATAAGAGTGGCCACTTCCCATAGACGAGAAACTACTTTATATGAAATTCTTACTTATTGAATAGGATTTTTATTTCTTTTAATAATTCTTAATTTTTTTTACATTAATTTCTTTCAATAATTTTTAATTCTCTATCCAAACACAGCATATGAGTGGCCACCTCCCATAGACGAGAAACTACTTTACATGAAATTCTTACTTATTGAATAGGATTTTTATTTCATTTAAAGGTCGAATTCAGCCTGAGAGTTAGAAAAAAACATAATCTGCTATAACTTCTACAACTCTTTAGTCATGTGAAATAAAGGCATAAGTTAACCTCTGTTCTTTTTGCAAATCCATTAAAAGATTAATCATCTGAGCTTGTACTGAAATATCTAATGCTGCAATCGATACATCTCAAACGTATAATTTTGTGAAATATTACATTAATGTAGATTATCATATAAGTTACATTTAATGATGTGAAAATGTATTAAAATTTTATTCATTTATTTTTTGAATCATGCAGAAAATAAATATATTTTTGCAAACTTTTAGAAGCACATTTTGATACGTTGTTAAATAATGGATGGTTATGAATGGACGAAAATATCGATAGGTGAGGTGAAATGTGGCAATGTGGTCGATTGTGGAAATTAGGAAATATTTCAGAAGATACTTCCGTTATTGAAAAATAAGTTTTAATTAATTTTTTTCGTGTATTGATTGGTATTTTTATTTCTTTTAATGTTCGAATACAGACTGAGATTTGGAAACCGAAATAACGTAATAAAGTTTGATAATTTAATGTTCCTTATTGTATCATGATATGTATAAGATAAATATTATTCGAATTTTAGGTAAAGATATGTCATAATTGGACCACCAACACTGATATATGCATCTGCGATATGCCTGATTGTTACCGGATATACGGAAAACCAATATTTCAAGTTTGCCTCTCTCTTGATGTGAAACTGTTAGAACTAACGCTGTGCTTCAAATTTAATCCATAGTTATTTAATAAGATGAATCTGTTCCGATGAAGATTTCAAATTTCCATTTTGTATTCAAACGCAGAATGACATTCATTTACTCTCAAATTGCTTATTGTTTGTTCACTGGAGGATTATGCTTCTACATTAGTTTGATTTTATATTTCATGAATGAACTTCCAATGCATAAAAATATTTATTTACTTAATTTTATTTATTTTATTATGTTGCATTAAATTTCCTTAAAACAATTTGGAATGTTAGGAAATAGCACGATAAGTATAATTATTTTGTGAATGATTGTAGATATAAAAATATAAATATTTGAGTAGTAAATAATGCTAATTAAACTCTAAGTCTCAAATGTTTGAAATTCTAGGTAAATCTGATGTCAGGGTAGACCGTCCTAAAAATGAAGAGGTGAAGATTGGAGTGGGGGGGATGCAGATTCAGGTGTAGTTCGCGTCATCTGACCAATGTTCAAAATTACGAGGTTTAGTTTAGTTATATTTATGCCCCGTTTTGAAACAATACGAAGGCTAATTTGGATAGGAACTCGTAATTTTGAACATCGGTCAGACGACGAGGACGACACCTGAACTGGAACTCCTCTTCAAACTTCCGCACCACACCAGCGCCTCGTCCACCCCTGTGGACTCAAAACCCTTTGCGGGAGTCGGTGGGCGTGGGTTGTGAGAACCACACCAGCGGGAGGACGCTAGGCCACCAAGGCATGATTTAGCGTGGAACAAGCCCAATGCACGTTGGATCTTCAAGGGAATCATGTTTCGAACCTGGAGACCCTCCGGCCCCTAAGCCGAGCCCTTACCACTAGGCCACTGCGGCCCTCAAATTTAGTAGGTCCGTCCCAAAATAGTCATCGTGTCGTTTGAAACCGGGACGTCAATGTAGCTGAACTGCATTAAAGTGAAATTCCATCCATTATTGCTCAGCGGAATATAATTTCCTACTAAGGTAAAGTGCAGACTGGGATTCAGTAAAAATTTAATTGTGATTGGACAATCAGAGGAACACATCACTCCATTGCTTGGCTTGTATTTCAGGCACGGTGATAAAGTTAGACTGAAATATAATGAGATCAAAATGCTTTGAAAAATATTTATTTATGTTTCTTGCATTTTAACAAACTCGTGAA
>BGPR01028996.1:0-19571 GCA_013235015.1 Araneus ventricosus | reverse complement strand
CCCTCTCATTAAATTATAATGTTAAATTCCCATTCTGCAACTGAAAAGAGTCGCGAATTGAAACAAATTTAAGAAGCCCTGATTTATGATGTGATAGTTCTAAAAATTCATTCATTCCTACTTTTCATATTGAAGTTTATTTGAAGATGGATATAAAATAATTTGCTTAGAATTATGAAAAATAATTTTGAATTAATTTCGAAGTTTCACTAAAGTTGAAGGGAATGGATAGAAAGTCTTTCCATTTTTACAAGTAAAAGAAATATTATCAATATTATAAGTATAAAAATAATAAAATACCTTTTGTTAATCTGAACATAATTTTCAGGTTAGATTTCCCATAAGGCCAACCTTGGCTATTGCCTAGGACGCAGCTTTCAGTGGGGGCATGTACAGAAGAAATAATAGCCAAATATTTGCACATTTTTTAGTGTTATTTTCAAAAGGCCATTAAAATGATGTTTTTGAGTTTACATTCGTTACATTAAATATATTGAGCGATGTACTTAGTGACCCTTCAAACCTATTCACGGAAAAACCCCGAGCGAAGAAGTTCTATTAGATATTTCAGACGATTTAAAAAAATTGAGTATTTTTGTAGACGTTATTATTATGTTATTTCATAAGTAGTGTAATTTTGAATAAAAAAATTAATGTGGTTCAAAGATTGTATTAAGTGCTTATGTGTTTCAAAAATAAAATATTGTACATTAAATCGAAAATTATGTATTAACTTTTTTGAGAGGGTAGGGGGTGCAGAATATGTTTTGGTGTAGGGCGTAGAAATGTGTAAACCCGGCCCTGGTAATTTAAATAAGAAATACCTCGGTGAAAAGAAAACATTAATCTTTTAGCAGTGAATTATTACTGTAAAAATTTGGCGAGAAACAAGCGTTGAAGATTCAGTTCGGGACAATAGATAGCAAAGAAAAGAAATCGTTTTTTGGTTAAACATAAATTTAATTCTTGAGTTCAGAGAAGAATTAAGTTCAATTAACAAAATTGGCCTTTAGAATTTTTTGACTACCAACTCTTTGTTTTGTTAATAAACTTAGCAATCAGTTACCTGTGAATCATTATAATAGAAACAGAATTCATAATAACCAACTGCTTAAAATGACAACAATAAAGGCTTTATTATATCAGCTTAAAATTGCTCTTAAATTATTTTTCAATAATATTTTGATCGCCAGTTGTGAATTATTACACCGTTTTACCCTATTTTATAACCATCAAATAAAATAGGAAAATAGTAAAGCAGCTCATCATTGAACAAAATGCGTATGTTACTCTATTCTTCATTTAACTCGTAGGATTAGATTTGTGAAACTTGTTCGAAAGTCTATATTCTCAATTCTGTCTTTCCTTATTTTCTCATATGTGAAGTATACATAAAGAAATTGCATTAATGTAATCAACGAAATATGAGGCCTCGAGATTTTAGTTAATTTCGACACTTTAGATCTGCTTGAGTCCAAAAACACTTCGCTAAAATTCCTGTCGGTGCTTATGTTTATAAATAAAATAACTCAAAAACACAGCGGGTTAGATGGCTGAAATGTGGCATGAGGTTCTTAGAACAAAACTTTCGTATCAAATTTTTGACCTAATCCGCGAACGAAAAAGTATTTTTCCGAAACCTACACTCGATATTTTCATTATACGAGTACAGAGCAGTTACACAATATAAAAAACCACATTTGCAACTTTTTCTCCATACCAGCTGCCATTTATGTTGAACGTAATTATCATATGCATTTTTGCACACTTTTATTTAATTTGACTTATTTCATATTTGTAAAGATGGAATTTTGTAATCAATTTTTAATTCACTTTCTCATGTGCTAAAGTTCTGAAATTTTGTACACTTGTGTGTATTTTATGAAGATGCACTATTTTAATATTTTCAAAACTTGATTATCTTTTAATAGGTTAACTTAATTACATTTTGATTCTCGGCTAGTGTCGTCACCTGATAGCGAATTTGAGAAAAAACTGAGTTCAAGATTTTATATCATTTATAATAATGAATTATAAATTAAGGAATAAAAGTAGAATGTGTATTTAGAATAAAAAAGAATCTACTTTTCTATAAACTGATAAAAATGTATTTTTTAAAAAATATTGTTTTAAATTTGTTAATTAATCCATTTATTTTCCTGGGCGTGGCCACTCACGCGCAGTGAAGAGCTTAAATACTCATTTGTGCGCATGTTAACGTGTTTATAGTTAAAAAAATTTTAAGTAGATTTCAGAGAAAATTTCCATGCAAATTTAACTAAATTGAAAATCATTGATTAGATACTTTTTATAGTTTTAAGAGGAAGGAAATTTGTTTGTCCTTTAATAATAGTTTTCGAAGTTATCTCCGGAAAACACCAAAATTAAAGAGGAAATAACGGCAAATTGTCTGCGTAAAAGGCAATTTTGGATACTTTTAAAGGCATTTTATTCATGTCAAATGAGAACGGATGAAACAAGACCTACATGGACCGTTATAATTGCGCTCTATGACCCCAACAATGCACAACGTTTTAATAATTAGGGTCACCGTAATTAATCAAGTGGATAATTACATATTAGCCAGCTATCAGAAGAAGCTACCAAGGCCAGAAACAAATGCTTTAGACTGTACAGTTCGAACTACTCCAGAAAGTTCCATAGAGAAGTTTTCAACATAGATGTTCTGAATATGTTACTTTTAAGCAGTGGTTCATTTACTATCCAGACTGGACAAAGACCAAGTGAGGTACTTTGTAGTAGCGAAGCGAAACCCTACAACTTCAAGAGACATATATATATATATATATATATATATATATATATATATATATATGATGCATATTTATGATGCAACTTGTTATATATGATCTTACATAAACAAAGTAAACAAGATATATCATGAAGCCAATCCTATACTAAAAATTCATAATTTAAATAATACAACCAAATATAAAACAAAATCTAAAGAATTGAAAATACTATAGATACCATGAACAAAAATTAAATTTAAACATTTATGTCAACATGTAAAAAACTCTGTTGTTATTAAAAGTATTGAAAAAAGGCAATCCATATATGGAGTTTTCAACAATTAATATAGCAGCTTGGCTGTGGACAAGCTTATATATATATATATATAACTTAAATTTTATAGATAATATAACATTAACCGTATTTAATTAAAAATTACATGTAAGTAAAACAATTCTATCAACATTCACTTTCCTCTTATAAGTAGTAAAGAGTTAAGTAAACTTTATATTTTAAATTTATTTTAAAAAAAAAAACATTCTTTTCTGTGTTCATAAGTTTATTTAAGTGTATTTATTAACATAATGTAAATAAAAAGTCAGCAGCAATTATTTTAACTTTAAAAAGGATCAAAAGTATTTTTGGTCAGGATTTTGCGACAAATACTCCACTGCGCACCTGTTGTAAGAGACATTATAAGTGGAGGGTCGGGAGAAGAACACTCACGATTTTTAATTAGATAATGAATTTGACTTTCCCTTTTATTGTGTTAATATCACGTGTCTGCTAGCTTACAAACCGCACAGGCAATTTGCTGAATATTTTTTAATTCGTATGAAAGTGGAAGATCACCTGTTTTGATGAAGAAGGGGCACAAGCAATGGCTATGTCAAAAAAATTCTGTCTTCACTTCATTAACTCTGATCAAAAAACCCAACAGCCATTCCATACAGATAGCTGCTGGGTCTTTTTTTTTTCTTCATTTTATACGAGATTTCAAATTTCTTTTCTTTACATCTATTTTTTACAGTGAAATATTTTGAAATTTTACTTGATGTCTTTGCCTGAGATGAGGAGGAGCATTTCCTCTTCCAGGAGTATGAATAGATAAATTCCTCCGTTTCGTGCACACTTTCCTTTCTTAATCCATTTCTTCCAGTTCAAGATAACTGTCGACAGAGGCTGACGTTAATGCATTGTTAGAACGTCAAGGAATGTCACTTCTTATCGTAATCTAAACGTGCGCCATATTTGACGGGCCCACTTTTGGAATTGCCAGAATGAAGTTAGAGAGTTCTCCGACTGATAAAAATTAAGTGCATTCCGAGAAATGGGTAAAGATTCTTTTCTTGGATTTAGGAATTATTTACGACTTTTTTTTTATTAAATATTCTTAATAATGACATTTATAGAATCAAAAAATTACTACGAAAAGGAAGCGGGGGCATAGAAAATTGCTCGCTTAGAAAAGGACATGAAGTAGATTATTCAAATAAAACTATAAATATAAATTCGTTGCATAGCTGAAAAACGGGATTACAAATTAATATCGTTTACCTCTGAATCAGTTATGATATTTCAATCACTTATGTAACAACGCAGAATAAAAGTGGTGCTGTTAAAAATGCAATTATTTTTTTAAAAACTGATGATTTCAACTATAGTATACCATTTTAATCTTTTGTGAAAACTGTTATTTGAACAAATATATTCGAACAGATTTCATAGCGAGATAAAGTACTAATCCGAAGTACTTCATCTCTGTATGAGTTCTTTACCGGTGTCTTAGATTCGGCTACTATGAGGGTGAAATAAAGAAAAAATGCAAGAACAATGCATAGTGAAAATCAGAAAAATACATGACATGGGAAAAAAATAAAAAAAGGAGAGAAAGAGCATTGCTGAAATTATAGAAAGTTGATGTTCTCGTCGTTGTCAAGTGCCTTAAAGACCTTTTTCCGTTATCCTTATTAAAAGAAATAACTCATTACGCTACCAGAGTATCTACAACTGCAAATGCAAGGCAGATAAATAGTTTTGAAAAATTGTGTCTTAAATATACTGGAAGCAAAAAAGGAAAATAACCAAAGTCAGTCATTCGTTCCGTCTAAAAAGTTTATTACTATTTTATAAAAAAATATTCAAAACGAAACATCTCGTTCAATTAATAGTCGAAACAGGTTACAATTAAAAAGATAATGAATAGGAGAAATCAAACAAAATGATTTAAAAACTCCATGGGTTTGACAACTTCACTGAAGAGTTGAGTAATGACTCTGCTAATCAAAGTTTTTTCAGGATAGCAGTTACATTAGGATGTTCATGGGAAGCTGGTTTTTGATTTGCATAATTAAAATGTGAAGTTGGTTGAAATGACTCTTGCTTGCGGCGAGGATAACAGGAAATTAGTTTATTAAGAGAGTTTTGAAATTGTTATTGAAAAGTTCTGGAGGTTCATAGTGCAGCCAGAATAGTTTGCTGTGTGGTATCCACCGCAGGAAGCATAAACAAAAGACATCTCGATTTCAAAGGTGAAAACAGGTATCTTGGTTTCAGAAAACATTGGTTTTATGGAATACAGCATACTTCAAACATAGAGGAATACAGAAACGGCTATAATGAATACATTGTTGGCAGTTGAAACATTGCCCAAATGAGTCGTTTTTCTACGAAGTTTTACAACTTTAATGTACAGTGTAATATTAACATCATACATATTTTTTTATTAGTAATGGATTTAAGTTGCAATGCAAAAAACAGTGATATTTTGATATTATTACTTCTGTTCGAAAAGGAGAAATGTTTCCAAGTCTCAAGCCAGTTCTTAAAATAATTTTTTTATGTTAATCAACGGAAAGTCAGCAACAAATGCATTTGTGTTGAGAGATTCAATTTATCTTGATGCAGACAAGAAATTCCTTAAAGAACTGTTATTAATTTGAATGGCTAAAATCACATATTCTTTTATGCGGCTCTCTATTTGCAAATAAAAGAAAATTCAGTCTCTACCTAAATTAATTTTGCTTTAGTCTTTTCAGACCTGAAATGTTACGTGCAATAAAAATTCAGATAACCTTCATTTTTCCACTGTTAAAACAGCAAATGACTCAAATAACGAATTTTTAGTCAGATAATAACAGAATTCATTTCAGCCTTTATCATTTTATTTCAAAAACATATCATTTCAAGTCTTATTCTGAAATGATTAACATTTCCCAGATTTTTGTTGAATTTGACACTTTTATTTCGTTAATTATTAAAAATTAGTAAGGAAAACAAAATGCAGTAGTAAAAGTATATGGCAGAGACTCCAAAGGGAAAAGGTATCTTAAGTATTCTATTTTGAAATAAGTTATAATGAAACTTATTTAAAGAAAAAATAAAAAGGAAGAAATATCCCCTTACTTTTTTACTAAAAACACCAGGGCACGGGTAGGGAACCTGCGGCCTTTTTGAGTTTCTTAGGAGGCTTTACCAGCTATTTACAATTTGCATTGAAATAATATAATTGTCGGTAATGCAGTATAATATTTACCGAACAATCACCCTTAAGATTTTGCTCGCGCGGTCTTTTGCCCAACTGTCGAAATTTAATGGGTCATTTCAGTGCAAAAAGGTTCTTCGCCCTGCACCAGGGAATGAGACAAAGCTAGTGATATTTTTTAGAAAAAATAATAGATGCATATTATTTCGTTTGGTTAAAAAATTTTAAGTTGTTTTAGTTATACTGTCATTATTTTACGAAATTGGTTTATTCTTACAAGCGTCAGATAAAAAAAATGTTTATCTTTTTTTATGAAAACACCATTCTTATAATTTTTTTTCATGTTTAATGTTTATGTTTGAATTACAATTATAGAAACTCCAATGTTTGATTGAGAGAATAAATAAAAATTTTTAATCTTAAGACATGAATAAAAAATGTAGTAAGTAAATAAAATCATTTACTTTCTGTAATTTTAAGTTGAAGAAGGGAAGTGTTTAGTAAAGATATCTAAATTAAACGATTTATGTCTTTTATTAATTAATTTTAATTAAAAATTAAGATAAAAATGAATTTTTTAATTACTTTTCCTTCATATATTATATTCAATTCAGTAAATTTGCACAACTTTTTTAAAAAAAATGAAAAACCATGCAATTAAGGTTAAGGTTAATGAAAAATTCTCAGATATAAAATAATTTAGATATTTGATTCCATAAAATAGCATTTATGAAATCAATTCAGTCGATGTTTTTCGTTTCAATAGAAATTCGTCATTTATAATGTTGCTTATGACTTAGCTCTTTTAGCTATCTCTATAAAGTCGTCATGCCAAAATCATGAAATGTTAATGCAAGAAATTAAAATAAGTTTGACAACTGAGTAAAACTTTCTTAAAAATACTGAGATTTACTAACTTACTAATCATGCTACTCATGAGACTAATCATACGAAATCCGTATTTGAAATGTTCATTTTTTTCACTCTCCTGAAGTACTTCGGAATGAATTTTACTCAGTTTACTCACTTTTGTTTCAGTTTGGTGGACTGGAAGCTATGATAACAGGTCTGTGCGACCAATTTCCTATTCATCTGCGTAGAAATAGAGAAATCTTCGTTGGATTTGTCGTTGTCTTCATCTATTTGTGCGCACTGCCAACTTGTACTTTCGTGAGTATTGTTACAATATCTCAAACGTATTGTATTTATCGATGTACGTTTCATAAAAAAACCCAGAAATAATCTTAGGAAATCGAATAATCAGAAGAGTCGAAAAGGATTTCATTTAACAACTGTGAGTTATGCGTGAATTGTAGCGTTGTTTCCATCAGATCAGTAGAATCACAGAAGAGTATGAAATCAGGGTAAACATTGTCTAAGAGTGAAAATTTATTACACTGTAACTAGAAACTATTTATTCATTTTATATGTAATATCTATATCACAAAATATACGCCTTCATGATGAATATTTATAATTCTCTGTTGAAATATAGAGTTTATATTTTAGTGTTTAGATTTATTTTAGTACTTATATTCAAAATATAGATTTTTGACAAAGAAAAAAAATAATTTTCTAAATTTTAGTATATACTAATAAAAGCATACGTTTAAAAAATTATATTTAATCTTATCATTTTTCCCTCACACTTGAAATAAAACGAATATGAAGTCTAACAGGTAACAGTTATGGCCAATTAATTGTCATTAACACGCGTTGAATCTATCTTTCTTTTCGAGAAAAAGAAAAACTTATTTTGCAGTGGAGAATAAACGATTCGTTTGTTTGTGCGTGTGTATGTATGCGCGCGCGTGTGTATGATAGAGAGAGAGTTGAGACTTTTAAGAGTAGAAAGACATTATATCCAAAACTATTACAGAGTAATCATTAAAATAAAACGAAATGGTTTTTTTTTTTTTGCTTTCAAAAACGTTAAGAAATTTCAATCATCTTCTTTCACTTAAGCAGTTTTCGAATTGTTTAATATTCATTAAACATATATATTTCAGGGAGGTTACTACATAGTAAACCTATTAGATTCTTACGGTACTGCCATGTCAGTCCTTTTCATTGTGTTCGTTGAAGCTGCAGCCGTTTGTTGGATTTACGGTGAGTTGGTTTTAGATATTATAAATTTATTCTTCAATTTGTAATCTTCGATGGAAAATATAAGATACTAGCTGTTATGCCCGTCGTTGAACGGGATTAAAATACTTTCATGTCTAATATTTTTGATGTTAAAAACTACTTTTTTATCGAAAATTGCAATACCCAAATTGTTTGTCTAAAATATTTTTTAATTAAAATGAGAATATCAGTTGAATCAGACGATTTTTAAAAACCGCCGATAGATAATTTTCTCCATAAGTTATAAGTATTTATTGCATAGGTACTTCCAATTTTGTTCATAAATCTTGCAGTATAAGAAAGATTTTAACCGATGTTTTGGGACAATTACATAGTAAATTTTTCATTGAGAAAAAGCGTTAGGATAAATGTGAATTTAAAAAAAATTCGTCTTCGTCCAAAATTCTTCTAACGCGATCTAGCAACAGTTCTTATGTATTCTTGTCCTTCACCAATAAAAAAAGTGTTATAAATTGTAAATTTTGCACACAATTTAATTTTTGAAAAATTATTAAAATGAGGGCAACGAATTGAACGGAAATGAAAGTTGTGTCACGAAAAGCTAATTTTTTAAAACTTTTATTATGTGTAAAAATAATTTTTGTGACATAATACATATTTTCGAAAAATATCACGGAAAATGCCAAAATCTTGCTTAAGTTCCAATTAACTGAAATTTTAATAAGATTTGGGGGTTTTAAAAGTTGACGGTTGTCTCTCTTTTTATATAAAACATATTTATAAAAATTAGCAAAAATTTCCGAAATAAAGGTAACTTAGTTCAAAATCTAACCGTTGCCTAGCAAAGGAGTAGCTATAAATTTGCGTTATTTCAAAATCGTCTGCACGCAATTAACAATTATTAAACTTTAAAAAAATAAATAAAAATTGAAGGGAAAATGTCACAGAAATAAAATTGGTATCATTGAAAAGGTAAAATATTGAACTTTAAGATGGTATAAAAATATTTTTTGTCGGACAATTTATTTTCTCCGAAGTTACGGCGGAAAAACGGTTTTGGATAATTTCTAATTAACTGACTGTTTAATTAACTTTTGGACTTAGAAAAGTTCATAAGTGTCCCCGTCCCTTGTCTTAAATAATGTGTGCAGAGTTTAGTTGAAAACAGTCCATTGGTTTAGGAAGAGATGTGGAACATAGCCACATACACAGCCACAAACCCAATACATAGCCACAATGACTTTTATTTATATTAAGATTATATCTTTATATATAAAAGGCAAATACCATGACTCACTCACTCATCACGAAATCTCCCAAACCACTTGGACTAGAAACTTGAAATTTGGCAGGCGATTGCTTCTTGGGGATTAGGTGCTCACTAAGAAAGGATTTTCGAATTTTAATTAGAATTTAAATTATTTAAAAATTACTTTAAATTGTAACGTTTTTATGGAATAACTTTGGACCCTAAAATCAATCAAATGTTCAAAATGTTTTAAAACATGAATTGTAACAATGTTTTTATTGTTGTAAATAAAATTCAAACCATATCATTATTTCAACAAATCTTTTATTTACACGCTTTTACAATTGTTATGTTTGTGATAGTATAAATTGTTTTGCTGCGAAATTAACTCCAAAGCAGAATTTTTACTTTAGTATTCATTACATTTCTGAAATATTTTATTGCATCTGCTAGAAAGTAATATTTTTATAAAGGTGGCAACAAATATTTGATTTCAGGATTTATTTTTGTATTCAAAGCATTTAATATCATGCTTTTCTGGCATTTTCAAATTATGGGGCATGAAAACTCTTTCAAATTTTTGTATATTGCATGAAAGGTATAGTTACAAAATTCGTTCTGTGGGTGTATAGTGTAAACAGTCCAACACGCAGGATAATGGAGAATTAAGGTTTATTCACAAATATGCAGGAAAACACGTAGCACAGGTAACAGGAACAATAGATCTTGCACAGATTAGCAGCACAAACAGACAACAATTCACTAATAATAACAGTAACAGCACTTTCAGATTTAGAAACACAAACAGTCAGCAAATCACTAATTATGACAGTAACACACTTTCAATAGCGCTCAGCTCACCGGCTTTCCAGCACTGCAGACGAAACCCCAAAGTCGTTCCGGCCAATAAACAACACTACCGTGATCCAAGCGCGGTCTTTTATACTCTCCCCGATAGGCCGTGATGTCACATAGAATTTTCAGGAAAAACCTGGATCTCGGCCCCTAATAGAAATATCGAGAAAGTAATAGCATTTTCGGATATCTTCGATTTGTCGCCAAGTTTATCGCCAAGTCTCCAATATGGTCGCCAAGGTCAGGGGTCTCGGAATGGCCGCTGCCCGTCATTCCATACTTACCCCTGTAAAACTCCCTCCCCAACTACAAGACTACCGAGGCAGGAAAGCGACATTACATCTTTGTAACAGTATTTTTAATTAAAATTTTGATTAGGCTAAAGAGTCTCCAAACTTGAATTTTTTGAAGTGATAACTCATCAAATTTGATATTAGAAACTTGAAAATACAGCAGGAAACTAGGAATTCCAAACAGGCAATAGTGTTCAGGGAAACTAAGTAATTTTTAAATTTTATTGTCTACCTCCTATACTCCCTGGTCTTTTAGATGTCTATGAATTTTTTGCCCCCTCACTTTTTCTACCCACTGGTTCACACGGGCGTCCAGAATGTTCGGCTTTCGCGACCATATTCAGCGTTAATCATTCTACCGATGAGTGATAGATGTATAGAGTGAAAGTTATTTGAAACTCATTTTGTAAGTTTCGTTAGCTGCTATGCATCATACAGAATTGTATCGCTGTCATTTTAGAATTTATGTCTTTAAATATTTTACTATCCATCTTTCCTGAGTTATCGCGACTGAAACTGCGACAGGCAATGCTATAATTAATATAAAATACAAAAATAAAAACAAATTTAAACGGGCGAACCAGCTGGTCACCGAAGGCGGCTAGTTTACAATAAGTATGAAATAAATTATTGGTCAGCAATCATTTAATTTACTAAACAAATATTTTTATAAGTTTATTAAGTTAGCAGTTTGTAGAATACGGAGGCGTATTTCTGAATCAAATTATTAAATGAATGATATTTGAACTTTAAAAACTACAACAATGTAAGACACGCGTTTTTTCCAAACATCTTTGTTCAGTAACTATTGGCGGTCAATTTTTATTTAGAACGTATATTAACTAAGAGATTATTAACTGTTAAGCCTAATATTGTTACTCTACACCTCACAATTTTCTTTATTTGTGAACAAAAATTGTGCAGGGAATAGAAGAAAACTCAATTTTTCAACTAAACTTAATTAATTAAACTATTGTATCCTTGACTAAAATCTTTTGTGCTCAGACCAAAATTGTAGTCAGTAAAGAATGTTATAAATAATTTATTAAATTATTAAAACTTAATTTTAAAAGGTAAAAAAGGAAAATGGTGGAAATATTATTCATTGTACACCTTAGGGTTAAACAAAGCAATCATATGGAGCGTTAAAGTTTAGACTAGACAAGATTATTCTTTTTTATGGGATTATTTTATTAATTTTCCCCTTTTAGGAGCTGAAAGATTTTCCGATCAAGTGAAAGAAATGCTCGGACACCGCCCAGGTATTTTCTGGAGAGTCTGTTGGAAGTACATTAGTCCTATTTTCATTTTGGTGAGTTTGTACAAAACAACTCCGGAAGTAAAGATTACATTTTTTTCAAATTTGTTTGTAATGTGACTTCCTAAATTTAAATTTCACTGACGAAACATCTTCAGTCCTAAATTGACCCAACTCAGTAATACGTGAATTGGTAAAGACTATCGAGTAAAAATAATAAACGCGATTAATATGATAATTAACATTTTTAAGAATTTCAGTTTTATAGGGGAAAAAAGCCCCTTAAAGATTATTCTGCTGGAATTCATAAATAATAAAGAATGTGAATCAGTTTTTTAATTACTATTAACACTTCCAATGTTCACATTTCATTAACACCTAGAAGTTGCATTAGTTTTTTCAAGTTTAGAAAAAAGAGTCCTTCATTATACCTTTTGGTGAAGATTATTGCGCTGTGTTGTAGGGTGTATTTTAATCATAAATACACAGAACATTTCCAATTGGAATTCAGAATTCAGATATTTTAAACTGAAGCTAAATGCTTTAACCCATTAATTCTAAGCTTGTGGGGGCATGAAGACATGAAAAAAGGGCGAAATAATAATTTCGTTAACACAAAAAGAAAATTTCACCCTAAAGCACGAATAAATGCATTGAAGTAAAATAAAAGGTATTTAGATTTTAATTATTCAAAAAAATTCATTGAAAGGGAATAAAATTCAACAAAATCACCAGAAGATGGCGCGATTAAAACTGATACAGAAAGGTCCCAAATACTATAAGATTGAAAATCACTATTTAGCATTTAAAGCCCATTGGTTTCTGCTCAAGATATTTGAATTCTATTTAAAGGTTTTCATGAATCTAGTATCCTTACTTTTTCTTTCCAGTGTATTTTCATTTTTGCCATGGTGCAGTACAAAGACCTCACACTTCAAGATTACACTTATCCGAGATGGGCCATCGGCGTCGGATGGACGTTGACTGCGTCCTCTCTCCTGTGCATCCCTGGTTACATCACATACTACTTGATAACTACGCCTGGGACTTGTATCGAGGTAAGAACTTCATTTTCAAAATTCGTATTTGGATGGAATCCTTCATTAATCATACAGCATCTTGACTTTGCCATTTTATTGACAAAAAAGTCTATAATGATTAAACTGCTATAGTGGAGATAAAGTTGTTAAATCATCCGTTAAAATGCAAACAAATCTTCCCTAAACCCTGCAGATATACAGGGGCATCGAAAATAATGATGTCAGGGTTTGAAACCTTATCATTCAAAAGTTGTTAACCGTATCCACATAAATCTTGTATCTAAACGTCTTGAAAAAATGTAATTCTTTTTCATTCAGCTCATTAGATGGGTGCTTAACCGACATAGATGCTAAGTTTAGGGATCGAAACATTCACTGAAATCTGCCAGTTACGTTCATGGTTAATCCTTAAAAGCCCTATTTTTTTTAAAAAAAACTTATTTCAAAATGTTTTTTGACTTTCATTTCTTGAATAAAACATGACAAAATACTTTTAAAAATCCTATTTGGTTTTAAGTATGTTTTATGGCTATAAAACAGATTGTTACCAATCGACAACATTGGGCTTTATTTCAGAAATTTCCTTGATAAAATTCTATAATGTCAAACAAAGATGAATTTTAATAAATAATAACACGGATGAGAAATTCCATTCAACGTTGTAAGAATAAAATACAGTATTCACAAACAAAGCTAAAAAGATGCACCCTCAAGGAAAAAACATCAATTTATTTTTATTTTTTCATCAGCACTCAGGCTTCCATATATATGTTGTAAACTGATTTAACAACATTTTCAGTATGTTTCCTATGGGCAACAACAGGCGCTAGAGCTTCAGCCTTATTCCTAAGAGTTTTAGAAGACAAAATTGGGTATGTTATTAGAAGGAACACTGGGCCTTTAAGGGTTAAACTGGATGTTTGATGTGTCCTGCTGTACGCTCACATTACAGCCTGTGTACTTCGCAGAGGCCATTATCACTGGACACAAATCTTCTTCTTTACGCAAAGACAAGTGAAACAAAAGTCTTTTATGCAGGAAAGAGATAGTGCCCATTTCTCCCCATATGCTTATGAGCACGTTTGTGAAAGCCTACTCATCTACTGGATTGGAAGGAACGCCCAATGAAGAGATGGATAGATGATATCAATCGTAGATGATATCGCGCTTGATTGCATCTGCGTTTGCAAAGTAAATTTGAACATACTTTAGAGGAAGTGACAAGAAGTTGAATATTGCCATGGCCAAACGATTAAAGGCCCAGATGCCGAAACATGCCAAAGTACCTATGTAACTTAAGATATTTCTTTGCATGTTATCACTAGCACAACTATCCCGTGCATATGTCTTGTTCATCTTCCTTGAGGTGGTTTTGTGATTCTAGCATTCTTTTGCGTTACCCTTATAAACCAGAATTTGCTAATGCTGTGTTTATATTTTTAACTCGGAGGATTAAGCGACGTAGGCATCACAGTCATAGAAACCCCTAAATTTCCTATAAAATATCTTACATATAATTTATTCTTTTCAACTTTTCAGAGGGTCCAGCGTGGTTTGAACCCCGAGTCTCAAACGCAGCAGCGCCAGGAGAGAATTCCTATCAATCCCCGGGTGATACTAGGCACGGCCTGACTGCACTAGGTTTGTTAGCTGCTGTAATACACACTTTCGTCAAACCTGCCACTGATATCTTCAAAGGCACAAAACGCTACTTCATTGTTTCCTGGAACAAACAGGACGCTCAAAAGCTTCAACTCTCCTTCCTGGTGACATAAGTGTAATGATTATTCCTTCTCTGAAGACAACGAAATTCGTAGTTGGATTCTAAGTGTTTGCGTGTACTTAATTTGTCTTCACCATCAAACTGTTTGATGTGAGAACTCTTTTGTTTTCCATTTTGAATAATAACAACTGATCCTTCATGTATTTACTGTATAATGGATGTAATGATATAACCGTTTGCTATGTATCAGATTTCAGTCACTTCGAACTCTTGTTTCTTGTACTTAAAACAAGACGCTATACTTGTTATCAAAGTTAGTGGCTTCGTACTCTATATATCAAAGTCAGAACATACCAAGGTGTACATAAAACGTTTGCTACGCATTAGTATGACATCATTAGCTGTTCATTTGAAGATTTTGATATTCTGCCGGATGCACTTTCATTTGTGGAATATCACATGAATGTATTCACTGCTGTTTAGGGAAGGATTTTGTTTCGGCTTTCTTCAGGTATATAATAGATGAAACAGATCTCTCTCACACAGTGGCGTACCGAGGATAAGTGGCACCCGGGTCATAATATAAGTTTTTTGCCCCCTCCCCTGTCATCATTAGTGGCTTTGCTTGTGTGAGCAACACCCGGGCATGGTATTTTTTCGTCCCCTCATCGCCTTTGACTTGAGAAAATGGCATAAACGCATTAATGTTTCGTCACCATGGCCAATGGCGTAACGAGAATAAGTAGCGCTCGGGGAACAATAAGATTTTTTTTACCCTAGGTAGTCATCAGTAGCTTAGCAAGCGAAAATGGCACCCGGGATAGGGTATTATTCTTACTCTCATCATATTTTGCTTTAAAAAAATGGCACAAACGCAATAATATTTTGACTCCATGGCGCCCCCTTAAACTTGCGTCCGGGGCATCTATCCCCCCTTTCCCCCGGGTTGCTACGCCACTGCTCTCACAGTGAATGCGTTTTGCTTGATACTAGTATTACTGTCAAAATTATTCCAGTTTAATGAATCTTGTGACCAATAAGCCTCTTTCAGGACTAAGTGACGAATATAAAAGCAAATTTGGCTCTCGTCTGAAAAATCGGAAACTGTGGCTAAAAATCAAAGTAAAATCAATAATGCAAAAATATAGCAATAGAGTAAAATCAGTTGTAAAAACCAAATTTGAAGACTAAAAAGTATAGCTGAATTAATAAAAAAATTATTTCGACTTAGATATAGCGGTATTTAGACACTCTTTTGAGTGTAGAAGTGACAAGATAGTTTTTGTTTCTAGCCTAATAAATTTCTTCCAGAATCATTTGATAATGAATACAACGCACATCAATATTGATAATTTGATCTTCCACGATTAAAATTCAAATAATTTCATGCAAAAAACTGAAATATTATTTAATTTTCAATTTATGCAGTCTGGTCCAGACAGACACCCTATTGCAATTGCTTTATAAGATGCACTGAATAATTTGGTGTGTATTTTTACTGATTTTCATCAAGAAATTAATATTTGACTCTGTGTTCAACCAAATCAAAATTTATTTACTTGCTCTTCATCTTAAAAATGTGCCAGTAACTATGATTTTATTCTTTTAACTTCACACACAATTATAAAGTTATATTATTTATAATAATAAAAAAAAATCTACATTTTTATAGACACATTTTACTAATTCGCGCGATAAGATTTTCGTGCTGCCATCTAGTGTGTAGCTTGAGACGTAAAGTGACCAGATTTGTTGAACTTTAACCAGGGACTTTTCAGTTATAGGTAAGGAGTGGGTAAGCCGGAGCAAAGCATCAAACTAGTCCGTTTAATTCGTGATGTCAGGTAATTTTTATTTATAGAAATAAACTAACGTAACGATAATTGATTGTATTCAACGAAATTAAGGTATTTATTAGCCACTATACACTAAAATAGGTGTAGTAAAAGTTAAGAGAGAATTCTTTAGAAACTAATTTGCAAAATTAAATCTAGTTCATTTTACTTTCTAATTTCATTTCAATGTGAGTTGCTAACTTATAAGTAAGAAGCAGTAATTTTTTTCTAGCCACGGTAAAGCACTAAAAACTGCGTCGGTCCCAGCTAATCCAGGAAATCTGGTCACTTTCATATAACCAGTGTTAACTGTAAATTATTTAATGAATTTCCTACTGCAAGAAATCTAAAACATAAAAAAATTATTTAAATCAAAAAATAAACACTAAAACGAATCTTTAAATTTCTACTTTATTTAAAAAATAACAATAATTTGTACTTTTTCCTCTTTACAATGAAAGTTTCTAATTCGAAAGCATCGAATATCGTAAAGGACTTTTCTCTTGTAGAACTGCTTACAAATTTCGCATATATCAGAAACACCTTTTGTGATAATATTTTGTTATAAAGCAATTTTAGTTATTTTTTGAAGCAATTATGAATTTAATATACTGAAAAAATCGAAAATCGTGTTGAGAAATTGAAATATTTAATATTAATTCCTTTGAATCTGAAGAAAAACAATTTTAGAGTAAATGCATCTCTTAAATAATTTGCATTTCTCTCAGAAATTGTTTTGCAAGCCCCCCCCCCGGAAGATCCAGTAAATAAGGGGGTGGCTAATAGCTGAAAAATTTTCTCACGTGTTTCTTGAAAACGGTACTTTTATGTAAATAGCCTTTTGTTTAAGTGAAAAATGAAATCCAGTAATTATTTTATGATTTATTCTTTTCTCTGTTTTTTTTTTTTTTTGCATGGATAATTTAAGCATTTCTGTAGATTGATACAATTGCACCTTTTAGCGCATTCAAACTTGCTATTGCTTGAAATGCAGGTCCGACGTGGTCACTAAAGTAATACAGAAAAGAAAACCTCAGCAAAATATTAGAAGTTTATCGTACAGCGTGCCCAAAAATTTATACACGCTTTGAATAACTATTACGTAGCAATTAATAACATACATAAAAGTTTCATCGCTCAAATTAATTTAAACAAATGTAGAATTTTTTCAGCTAACTGAAGTGTTCTAATTGTTAACCGTTATTTCTCATGGACGGCTGATAAAGACAACCGACAGAATTGCAAACGGCTTTAACCCATTCACTGCCAATAACATTTAACCCTTTAGCGTTCATTGGTTTCTTAGTGAAACCACACATTGGGCATTTTTTTACTGTGCATGGGCGAAACGTAGCGTAATTTTTCTTTCATACCTTAAGAGCCAGATATATAGGTCAACTTATATATAAATTCCAGTTCAATACCGTTAGTATTCACAAAGATTTCGGCATTGCAATAGCTAAATTGCTTTTGATCTCTAAGATAAACAAAATGATGAGGGTTCTTGCAAGAATTAATATTTTTTTTAATTGAATCTTCGAAAGTAACATTGAATTTTATGAAAGTTGAAATCCTGAATACTCACGTATACTTATAAATTAAATACATAATTTATATTGCTTGTCTGTGATAACTTATTCGTAGGAAAATATAGCCCGTTACCGTTCATTGGTTTCACTGTGAAACCACAAATTTCTTGAAAATAAAAAATGATAAATTTTTTTCCTTTACATTTTTGTAATCAGCTACATGTCTAATACTCATTTTTGAAATAAATTTAGTAATTTTTAAAACGAAATATGTGGTGAACTTGAAAGAGTTAAAGCTCAGCCATACTCTACAACTATACTACGAGATATCTCCTAGTGTGCAGTGAATGGGTTAAGCTTACCAATTGGCATTTGGGTGCATTTTCTTTCAACGGGTGCTCTCCAATTATTGATTGTAGCTAGTCGTGAACTATAAACATTACGTTTCATGTATTCTCACCAAAAGAAATCGATCTGGCTGAGACCTAGTGAGTGTGAGGAGAGTTACAATTTCTTCGTTTGAATCATCTGTTCATCAGAATTACGGCAAGATAAGACTTTACATCGCAAGAATAATCGGAATGGGTTCCATCCTGCTGGAACAACCATTCTTTATTCTCAAATATCGCTCGAATAATGTGGCATAGCACACTGCTGTTGTAATTTCAGGTAAACCTAGGGTTACCATAATTTTTTTTAGTTGAAATCCGGACACACTGGAGGAGGGGCGGGGGTGGGGTCTCGGAGGTGTGGTCAAAGTATAGTATAAAATTCTAAATGCTGCCTACGATCCTCTTTCATGATACTAACACAGAGTTTGAGGAAGTGAAAAACATTTAAGACATTAGGAATGCAAAGAATATGCAATTTTTATTGATGTTTGGTAATTCTGTTTGGTAAATTATAGTAATGAAAAGTATAATTAGAAAGCTTTAAATTTTTAGTTTGAACTAGGGTCTGGGTGAGGGAGCTCACCCTCTTTCTTATCAACAATGGATGTAAACAGTTTAAACAATCAATTTTCTTTCATTGGCAGAATGATGTATGATTTTCTAAATTACAGCCAAATTTCTTCCTCGCCGTATTCACTGATTGAAATCCGGACATTTTGAAGATCCGGATACTAGTCCGGACTCGACCTTGAAATCCGGACGTACGGTAACCCTAGGTAAACATTACGTTTACAAAAAATAAGAATGATTATCCTACATAGTTTACCCTTGACGTGTTCACATGATGCTCCACGAAGATAATCAGTTAGCGAATAGCAGTGATTATGACGGTTGATTGAGTCACTATATGAGCAAAAGTCCTTTCAATGTAAAAAGCTGGAATTATAAGAAAATGAAGGATTATTTTATTAATGAATCAGAATCATTTAACTTCCGATAGCTGGAAAATTCTACCTTTGTATTTGTTAATTTGAGTTATGAAACTTCATAATACATAATAGCGTAATACAT
>BGPR01028995.1:0-19573 GCA_013235015.1 Araneus ventricosus | reverse complement strand
GTGCGTGGCAGGCGAGCATTCTACCACTGAACCACCGATGCTACAAGAATGCGTCTATTTTACAGAAATAAATACAATTTTGGGGTCAATTCAGATTACTTAAAACGTAATCGCCTTAGGGTCCTTTTCCTCAAGTCATAAGTCGAAGTGCACTAACAGTAGTAGCCAACAATGAAACGAGTTTTCGCAGCTGCGGCGTCTTTTTACGATTCAACGGCTGAAAGATATACGCATTGATCATTTTATAGGTTTCTATATTCGGCTCCACAATATTGGTAGTAATCCCCTTATGTCGTTAAATATAATAATAGAAAGGACTAAACCACTATTTTTCCGTTTATAAGCTTTAACATTACGAAAAGCAATAGTTTAAGTAACAAATTTAATAATTCTGAGCAGACTTCTATTAGAATTTTAAAAAGTATAATCTAAACCTATAAAAGGCAATGTTTGTGTGCGTGTGTGTATGTGTGTGTGTGTCCGCGATGTCCAGATGAATCTATCGCACTTACAGCCATGAAATTTGACACACAGGTAGTCGCAATGATGACAGAATGCAAAATTTAATCTAGAATTTTTTTTATTTAATGTTTTGTGTTGTTTTGGATCACTTTCGGTACATTTACGACTGTAGTATCTTTTCTAATAACAATTGAACAACAATCGATGCACCTTTGGTAAGAACAAACATTTTCTTTCTAATGAAATTTGTTTTGAGCTTCAAACGTAATTCATTGAATTTTGAGAAATTTTTAAAAAATTATCAGTTTTGCCGACGAAATTTTGTTTTCGTATTTAAATTTACTGCATCTCCCGTTCTAATAAAGTTATCTCTTTCATTTTTTTGAGGTAATGAATGGAATATTCCCCCCTGATTTAAAACAAGGACAGTTAAAATATATTTTATGATTGAATATTAATTATATAATTTTTTTCTGAAGTGTTAAAATATTTTCGCTCTATTTTTTCCCCTCGATTCTTCGTAACCAAGGTCGCTGTGTGCTATTCCCAGCATGCATTTTCTCGAAACCACGTGACATCATAATCCCTTTGCTGAAGATTGTAAGCTTTTTAAAAAATGTTGTTGAAATTCAGGATGTCGCGGGTAACGCCGTGAAGACACTGTTAGTTTGTTATATTAATTATTAGCAGTACGTGCACGGCGTTGCCCGTGGAATCAGGACTTAAAGAAAATGAAAAAAAAAAAAAAAAAAACCACCGCCCACAATGACATGAAAAAGTTCTGAAAACAAAACAACAGATACACATTATTGATTTTCCTGCTTATTTTTCTTCGCAATAATGACATTTCAACTGTAGAAAAGCAATACAGAGTACGTTAATCCTAAACAATATTAAAAAAATTCAACGTGAAAATGATTATTATACAGCAAGCAAAATATAAAATCGAATCCGAAAATAATAAAAGAGGTCATTCAATTGAAGGTTATGACGTCACCCTGCCCCGTCAGCCAATAAAATTGCCCGTAACGTTCCGGAGAGGTGTCGCGGGAGGAAGCCTCGCTAGAGAAAAAATATCTTTCAACTGATCAGGAAAAAATTAATTAAGAAAAAACGGGAAAAGATATTTTAACCGTTCTTATTTTAAATCCGACAGAACCGTTGCAGTTATAAGTTGAAAAAAATTGAAAATATTAGTGTTATTAGAACGTTGGATGCAGCAAATTTAAAAACGAAAATAAAACTTCGATGGCAAAACTGATTATTTTTTTAAAGATTCTCAAAATTCAGTAAATTACGTTAAAAATTTAAAACTAACTTCATTAGAACGGAAATCGTATGCTCTTTTCGATGGCGTGTCTATTTTGTTCGTACAATTAATCAAAACCATTCTATTTAGAAATTAGTGCGAAAAATCAACCAAAACAACACAAAACATTAAATAAAAAATTTTCTAGATTAAATTTTAAAATTCTGGCTTCGAGGTTCATTGAGTAACCATTAAGACTGCCTGTGTGCCAAATTTCAAGGCTGTAAGTGCGATAGATTCGCCCGGACATTGCACGCACACACTCACAGACATTGCCTTTTATGAGTATAGATTTTCTATTTTTTGTCTTCAACATTATAATTTTTGCAATGTCAGAGAAGAAGAGATTGTGACATCTTCGGACAGCAAGCCAGAAAAGCGAACTTTCTCCCACCCCACTGTAAGAGGGGGAATGAAAGAAGCGGGGCAGAGTGAGATGACGAAGGGGGTCGGTTGAATGTCCGGAGAGATCCCCGTGACACCGAAGGCAGTGGACAGAGAGAGCTGAAGACGGTGGCCGACGAGGAAAAAGAGTGTATGATGATTTTGTTTAGAGAATTCATTCTTGTAAATAATGCATAAAATGTGATTTTGCATCATGATTTTATTTAGAGAATTCATTGTTGTAAATAATGCATAAAATGTGATTTTGCATCATGATTTTGTTTAGAGAATTCATTGTTGTAAATAATGCATAAAATATGATTTTGCATCATGATTTTGTTTAGAGAATTCATTCTTGTAAATAATGCATAAAATGTGATTTTGCATCATGATTTTATTTAGAGAATTCATTGTTGTAAATAATGCATGAAATGTATATTTCGAAGCTAATCAGATCTAAATAAATCAGCTGTAAATACATCCCTTTGGTCTTCTTTGGCTGGGATCAGCACACCAGTAAACACCACACCATAACATCCAGCTGTACTTAGTTAAAACGTTACAAGATATACCAAGCGTCACAATTTGGGATATTTTGGGTTTAACTTCGTCGTACAGTGAAAAGAATCGGGTTTGCATTATGGACCTCTTTTCCGTTGATCCACCAAATCAAAAATCTGATATTCACCCATAATTTTGGAGTAAGAACCTCTTACGAAATCTGATTTATCTATTGTTTGTGGCCTTGAGTTATTACTTTCACATACACATGGACAGACAAATAAGCATATAATCTACCCTTTGATGGATTTAATGTAAAATTTCGCATTGATCTGGAATTTTGATGAAAAAATCTCATCCCAAAATGTATGTATTTAGCTTGTTGCGCTATGAATTATCACTTTCACACGTCGTCGCTTAACAAGCAACAGCACCTATCTCAATTTTTTGAAATTTCAAGGAGGAAGAAAAAAAATCTAAATTTTTCACAACCAATAACGAATATTTCTTAATTTTTTTGACATCTTGTTTGACACATGTTTCTACCTGATGTTAGAAAAAAAATTTTAGAAATATTCGTTATCGGTTCCGAAAAATTTAGTTTTTTCTTCCTCTTTGAAATTCCAAAAAATTGAGATAAGTGATGTTGCTTGTTAAGCGACGATATGCACAGATAGACAGACTGGCGGATAGTCAAGCCTTTAGCCTTGTTCCGACGGTTTGTGGCTTGGCAAACCTCGAGTCGCTCGAGGTTCGTACTTGTGGACTGTGGTCGGTGGAATTCCGAGCAGTCACGCCGTCCCTACGGCGGGTGGCTGGGCAAATCTCTCGGCAGCGCTCGAGTGTACGGATGCACTGACGCCGTCTGTCCACTCTCCCTCCTTTGACGTGCGAGCTATTTAACTCCATTATGTGGGAAACAACAGATGCATTTACAAGCCCACGAGTCACATCGATTCTTCCTGTTCCGACGATGGGGAATAAAGCGAACAGCGGACGGAACTCGTGGAAAGACAGGCCGTAGGAACGCAGCTTTTGGCGGACATCGCCCACAGTTTGATACAGATCTAAAACTCTAATAATAAAACAATGCATTATTTTCAATTTTTAACGTAGGACAACGTTTCTCCCATTGGGGTCTCAGGAAGGAAATTGATTCACACGCCAGAACGCCACAAAACTTGGTATGAGAGATCCTCTATATCTCGGTAACTACATATGTTAAAAACATTAATAATGTCTTATTTTAGAGATAAAGGGCAACAACAGAAGTTTAAAAAAATTGAAAATCGGAATTGTAGTTCAGCGACTACTGAGTCGCAAAATTGGGCTAAAATACGCATAAATTGGTGACGTGATCCTCCATATCTCGGTAATTACATATGTTAAAAGCATAACTAATGGCTTATTTTAGAGATGAAAGGTAACAACAGAAGTCACAAAAAATTATTAAATTATGTATGTTACTTTTCATATCATCGACCGATCCTACACCGAATTGTAACATATCCACGCACGATTGAAGAATTCAAAACAAAAGACTTGACATTGGAATATATTTTATTAAGAAATAAAGCAATTTTAATTGTAATCTTAGTTTCATTTTATTTCCCATACATTAGTATTTCAGTACATTTCCAATTTTCCATACATTAGTATTTCAGTACAATTCCAATTTTCCATACATTAGTATTTCAGAGAAGCAAACGAGAATTGAGTGTAACTTCGAGAAACAAAAGAGAATCGCGAGTAACAAAGAGAAACCTAGAAACAAAAGAGTCACGCAAGTAAATTAGTCCTACGCCTTTAACATCAGCGACTATTTGAAAAAGACAGCCTTCCGTCATTTTTTTGTCTTTAATTTAAAATTCATTATTATAAATAAATCGTTGATTTCGGTAATAACATGAGTCAATAATATTAGAATGTGGGGTAAATGGTTAATAATGTTATACCAATGATTAATATTTTTTACCTAGTAGATTTTTTATACCTATAATCAAGGTTACTTGAGAATAGACCTGACATGTGACTTTATTTGACTCTTGTCATTCCATCACTCTTTAGAATATGAAAACAAAACGAACGAATTTTGAAAAAAAAATATTGAAAAGGGAATTAACGATTCAAATACAGAACGACACCGTTTATGCGTCTTTCTGACGTAAAACAACGTTTAAATGAAAAGACGTATAATGGAAATTTTACGAAATAACTTGATTATTACAAATTTAACGCAACTATTGCAAATTCATTTAAAAGTATTAATTTTAAAGTTTTTTAACTCTCTGAGCCCTATCCCGCCTCAAATCGCCCCATTCGACAGAGGCTTGGACTCAGGCGGTTTCGGGTGCCTGAGTGCATTTCACGGGAGAAAAGTAGTTCCCTTCTTTGTTGGCAATTAATAGCCCAAATTCGGGTGCCGTTCTTCTGGAAATTCTGTAAAAAAAAGGGAGGATTCCACTCTGTTTTCGTGTGCGAAAATTTACTTCAATTTTTGAGGTTCTGTAATTCTCAATCTAGCCGGGATCAGAGAGTTAAGACAGTACTAGATAGTATAATACTGAATAGTATGAAAATCAATAATTAAATTTTTAAATTAAACGTTTATCATAAAAGTGAGAAAAATCATATATTTTCGCATATCTTGAGTACTAATTATACATATCATTTACGATTTATATGCATGCAGGCAGGCGTTTAATTTTTAAAAAATCTGCAACCGTAGTGAGACGTGCTGATTGTTTATGAGTGTTAAGTACAGTATCATGAGTCGAATTAATTTCATTGAATGTTGTTTCACTATACTTTTGACAAAAGAAATGAGTTCGAAGTTTTTCAATGGAGTCCATTGCGTCTCTGAAGGAAGGTGGAATTACTTCTTCATCATCGCGTAAATCAGCACCAGACAATTTTTCTTCTGTTAATTCATCGATTGTTATTAATTTCGAAGTCATGATATCTTTATCACACTTCACACACTAGAAAGGGAGAAATTTTAAATTTTAGAACGAGAGGAAACGAACATATGACCGAAGCTTTGCGTCGTACAGACGAAGTACTTTCTCATTACAATGAATACTGTTACAAAGTTATAAGTTGTTTCCCTGAGATGCTAATTTTGGCGACAAATTTGGAAAAATTGGCGACAAAGTTGGCGACTTTGGCGACTAAAGGAATTTTCTAGAAAGACCTTGAACTGTCAGCCTATTTCTACTGTCTTCATGAACTTTCTAGAGATTACGTCACTTTTTTCGTAATGACGTCACTTCCTGTTGAAAAAGTATAAAAGCAAGCTCTCAGGCCAAGAGGAGTTAGTTGGATTTTGATCAGCAAGCAAGCTGGTGAGAAAGGAGGCAGGACGGGGAGAGCGACGCGACGAATAACCGAAGATCTGCGATATATAAACGAAGTATTTTATCATTACAATGGTTACAAATGAATCGGGACTGTGATGACACGACGTATAAATGAGAAACTTATAAATGATGTTTTATTGTATTATGAAATCTTGAAATCAATTTGTTCTCAAATTCACTACAAGGTGGTGCCACATTAAAACTTGATTAAATTAATCACTTCATTGATGATTAAGTTCTGAAAATATTAAAACAGTACAGTCGACGCTCGTTATAGCGACCACACATTATAAAGACCATTCCATTGTAACGACCAGTGATAAAATCCCCAACTTTGTTTCCTTATGCACTATGTTATTTTACTTCCGGTATAACGACCGTACAGTGTCGTCTAATTCCAATACAACGTCCGAATTCAGCGGACACTCTTCCCGGTATTTTTCCAAAAAGAGCATGTTCCTAAACGTAAATGACCTTGATTATTATATTGCCAATCTTCGTAGATGTAGTCTTCAGTGTTACAGTTCAACTTTGACAGGAGGAGGGAGGGAATTACCACTCACCACAGCGCAGAAATTAGAATAGCCTAGAATAAAAATGTTTCAGGTGCTATTTGAGACATTAAAATGTTTTTTTTGAAAGGTAGAACATTATTTATCATCTTTAACTGAAATGGAAAATTATGTTTTGTAAGAAGCACATGTGCTGAAAAGATGAAACAACCATTTCTGATTTTTAATGAGAGAAAATAAATGTTTCGTAAGTATATAATTTTATTTTCAACTTTAAAATCTGTTTTAGAAATATATTTTTAATTGATAAAATTTAATTTTTAATACCAATGATGAAAAATAAGTTGAGTATTTAGTTGAAATCTCTTTAAAAATCGCCTATTTATATGGAACTGCTGAGCGTGCATGTGCACAGTTTTTAATTATATCCACTATAGCGACCACTCGTTATAAAGACCTTTTGCTCTGGGACGCAGAGGGTCGTTATAACGAGTGTCGACTGTATATTATCATCGGGAATACCCAAGTGTACAAAATCTCAAAACTCTAGCATGGAGGTTCCCAATCTACGGCCCGCGGGCCACTTGTGATCCGTGGATGGCGTATTAGCGGTCCGCGGAACGCTAGTCCAGAGTCGAAATCAGGGGGCACTCGTTTTCCACTTTATAAATAACTAGCAGTACGCGCACGGCGTTCCCCGTGAAATCAGACTTCAACAACAACAAAAATCCCGCCCACAATGACATGAAAAGTTCTGAAAACAAAACAAAAGATACACATTATTTGATTTTCCCGCTTATTTTTCTTCACGATAATGACATTTCAGCTTTAGCAAAACAATACAGAGTACGTTAATCCGAAACAGTATTAAAAAATTGCAATTGAAAATGATTATTATATAGCAAGTAAAATATGCGAAACATAAACACGTAAAGACACTGCCGAAAATAATAATCGAAATCATTGAGTTGAAGGTTGTTTATTTAGACGTATCCTGCGCTCTGCACCGTCAGCCAAAGAAATTGCAACAATGCACGTTGGGAAGCTCCGGAGAAACTTCCGCGGGAGAATGCTCGCTAGAGAAAAATATCTTTCAACTGACCAAGAAAAAATTAATTTAAAAAAAAACGGAAAAAGATATTTTAACCGATCTTGCTTTAAATCCGACAGAACCGTTCCAGTTATAAGCTGAAAAAAAAATTGAAAATAATAGTGTTATTAGAACGTCGGATGCAGCAAATTTAAAAACAAAAATAAAATTTAGATTGCAAAACTGACTATTTTTTAAAAATTTCTCAAGATTCAGTAAATTACGTTTGAAGCTCAAAGCAAACTTCATTAGAACGAAAATTGTTTGTTCTATCCGATGGTACATTGATTGTTTTCCAACGATCATTAGAAAAGATACTACAACCGTAAACGTGTGAAAAATGACCCAAAACAACACAAAAAAATTTCTAGATTAAATTGTAAAATTCCGGCTTCGAGGTGCATTGAATCACCATTGAGACTACCCTGTGCCAAATTTCAAGGCTGTAAGTGCGATAGATTTGCCTGAACATCGCACACACGCACGGATACAAACATTGCTTTTCTGAATTATAGATATGTTTCTAATCGTTTTACAGTAAGCTTTACTAATTACTGACATTTACGCGCGTATAATTTTTATAAAGAGAGATAGATAAATGTATTATATGTGTTTGTATTTTTTTACTTGTATATTTAGTTAGTGGGCCTCAAAATATTTTTTACACAACAGGTGGTTCTCACCACCAAGAAAGTTGGGAACCCCTGCTCTACACATTGGGAAGTGAGTGAAAAAATAGATTACAAACCTCCATCTTTACAAACATGAAAAAAGTCAAGTTTAATAAAAGTGTATAAAAGAAAGAGGGGAAGAAAAAGATTTTCATCCAATTTAGACGCAACTAGAGAAAATTTCTCGCTTAATTTCACATTTTCTGCGTGGGTAGTGCTCAAAAAGATACAGTGAAAAAAATCATTTCACGTATTATCTGCTCTGAAATTGAAAGAAATAGCTACGATTGTAGGCTGCTTCACTCGAAGACCTTAATTACCGAGATTCATACCAATTACGAGACTCGTTTCTGCAATTTTTTACATTTCGATCTCGCTGCAGAACGCTTCATTATCTTGTTCTCATAATTTAATAAAAGTTGTTCGAGAGATAATGAGTTAAATACGAATGAAGTTTTGGGAATTTACGTAATGGAACATATTGGAGATATAAGGTGCAATAAAAATTTGTTATCCGAATTTATTAAGATTTTATGGCGTCCAAATTATCGATTTCGTCAGGTTATTGAATTTTACAGCGAAATAAATACATTCAGTCTATGAAATTGGAGGTGCTAGGAGCAAGCAATTTTTACTTTCTCGTATACGAAGTATACAAAGAGAAAGTATTGTAATCGTCAAAATATTCGAGATCAAGATTTTGACGAATCTCCACGTTATAGACCTTCCTGAGTCCCATAAACACAATTTTGGAATTGTGTCTGTCTGTGTGTCTGAATGTCTGTGAACATGATAACTCGAAACTATAAGCTACGGGGATGAAATTTAGTATACGTGGTCTTTAAACATAATTTGTAGGTTTCTATCAAATTTTGGACAAAATCCGTCTACGGGAAGTCTGTCTGTCTGTATGTCCACGGTCATGTGAAAGCTATAACTCAAAAACTTGAAAAGCTAGATGGATAAAATTTCATACACAGTTTTATCGTCATGAATGTAGATCCGTATAAAATTTTGGACCAAATCCGTCAAAAGGTCGACTGTCTGTCGGTCTGTATAATCGCATCTCCAACGAATCCGCCATCTCCACGCGCATGCGTACTGGACGCAATCTTCTGCGTACGATATTTATTGACTCCTGCATCGCTTTTATTTTTCATCCGATTCTCCATGCGCATGCGTACTGGTAGCAATCTGCACACTCGGGAGGAGTATGCGACTTTGTCCTTGAGCCAGCAAGAGTAGAAATCGGTACGCATTTAAATCGGAACGCATCTGTGAATTTGATTTTTTCCCTAAACATTTTCTGATAGTCATTGGATCCTGGGTTACAATAGGTTCGAATTTTTTTATCCACCCTGGGGGAGGGGAAACAGCACCTTTTTCGAGAAAGTTTAGGGGAAACCACTCCCGCTGGTTTACGGAGTCGATTCATTAGGTAACCCTCTCATGCTAAATCTAAGTCTGTATTTTTCTAAAATTTCACGGCACGTTGTCGTAATTTGAGATGTGACTTCACGTCTTGCTTGCTCCTGTAAGATGTACAATGCACATTAGGGTGTCTTAACTTTAATCCTTTTTTTCAAATTCAAAATTTTAAGTTGATAAAAAGTTGTCACTATGGCAGTGGCTCTCGAGAGCTGCAGTCTCCCCTGAAATTATTTTAAAAGATTGTATTTTAGTTTTTATTCTAATTGGCTTACTTTTCCACTTTGAGAATTCAGGGATTAACGAAAATAACAAAAATTAATGAAAAATGTAAAAAGAAGACGTAAAATCAATCAAGAATTAAGAGAGGGACAGACCAGAGCTGCATCAAGTTTTGCCCCTCCTACGGATCCGATATTAACGCAAAGAGCAACGCGAAACTCTGATTTTTCAGCTCTGATTTGGCGCGACTTCTTCATTTGGCTCCTTTTTCGCTTTTCTAAGTAGTTCAGTCGTTTTTTCAAATCCAATTCTGGGGGAGTTGTAACTTTTTACTTCTTTATGCTTTTTGGGGTGATGATTACGATTTTGAGGTTTGCCACCAATAATTTTTGTTGGAATTTTAGTTATAGCCAAAAAACATAAAAAAATTTCTCCAGTTTTTCTGCTTATAACTCAAAAACTATCAATCTTTAGTACATCATCATTATATATATCATAATAATCAGCACAAAATTTCCTGCAACTTAGGTCTATACAACTTTTGCCACACTGCTTTTTTCTGTGCTAACGAGCCGCCACTTCACTAGGGTTACATATTTACCAAAAAAAGTTTTAGTCAATTTGAAAAATATTTAGGTCTCCCGGAATGGGCCTTAAGTTTGAAATTTTTTGTCAAAAACGTGCATTTTCAATTTAAAAAAAAATGAAAACAAAAATTTGCTTTCTATTTAAGTACAAAAATATGAAGTTTAGTATGCTAGTTAATAGTAAAAAAATATTATATTTGTCATCCAAAATTAGTCTTCCGGAATTTACATTAAAACCTGAATTTTTCTGCCAAATACGCATATTTTTCAATTTTCAACCCATCCGTTAGGTTAATAACAATTCTTTTATTTATAGTCTCTATAGCAGTACAGTTTTTTGAAATATCGAAAATATCATTTGGTGAAATCGGAGAGAAAAAGTACAGTAAAACCCCGGTTAACCGAAACCCGGGTTATCCGAAATGCCTCGGAAATCGCAAATTCAGAAAACATGTACAGTAAGTACTAAACGGAAATAATCGCGAAGTCGAGACATTTTTGCTTATGACGTATCCAGCAATATCCAGCATTTATGATTTATCGCGTTGAGAAACGCAGGAAATAATTCCAAAGATGATGTTTTCAGACTCATGAATGTCTAAAGTTTGGAGCGCCACGTCGAAGACTCGAGGCCGAATTCAAAACTTTCTTTTTGTGTACCAGAAATTAACCAGCGGGAGTGTTCTCCCCTAAACTTTCTCGTATACTTCCCGAAGAAGGTGACGTTTCCCCTTCCCCCGCGTGGCTGAAAAATTCGAACCTACTGTTACCTAGAGTCCAATGACTATCAGAAGGTTTTTCATTATAGTAATTGAAAAATATCTAGGTAAAGAATCAAACTCTAAGAGATGCGTACCAATTTTTCGCTCTTGCCGTTTCAAGGACAAACTGATGTAATTGGCTCCATAGCTTTCGCGTGTACAGAAGTTTGCTTCCAGTACGCATGCGCGTGGAGATAACGGATTCTTTTCAAAAGTAAATTATAAAGACCGACAGACAGTCAACCCTTTGACGGATTTGGCCCAAAATTTTATAGGGACCTACATTCATGACGATAAAACTGTGTACCAAATTTTATCCATTTAGGTATTCAAGTTTTTGAATTATAGTGTTCGCATGACCGCGGTCAGGCAGGCAGTCTTCTCGTAGACGGATTTTGTCCAAAATTTGACAGAAAGCTACAAATGATGTGTGAAGGTCACATACCAAATTTCATTCCCGTAGCTCTAATAGTTTTCGAGTTATCGTGTTCACAGACACAGAGACACACTGACAGACACAGAGAGAGACACAGAGACACACAGACAGACACAGAGACACACAGGCAGACATAATTCCAAAATTGCGTTTCTCGGACTCAGGGAGGTCTAAAACGTGGAGATTCGTGAAAATCTCTAGTTCGAATTTTTTGACGATTACCATACTTTCTCTTTGTATACTTCGTATACGAGAAAGTAAAAATGATGTTTTCAGACTCATGGATGGATGTCTAAAGTTTGGAGCTCCACGTCGAAGACTCGAGGTCGAATTCAAAACCTTCTTTTTGTGTACCAGAAATTTAAAAAGCATATTTCATTTAAAAACAACAAGATGAATTTCGGTTGCACTTGCTGAAAGGCAATCCAGAGAACCGGTCTTTGTGTCTGTTCGTTTCAAGAGACCAATAAAACGAATAATCAACTGAAAAAATATCTTCTAAATTGAAACTAGAATAGTTTTAATTTCATTTCGAATTTTACATCAGAGTCACATATATGTGTCCAAAGAGTCGCAGATCCACGATACATACACTAGGCTACATAATTGATGATGCGTATTGGGATGAAGAAGAGTGATCCCAGTTTCGTCTCCCCTTACGAATGGCCGTCTGCCCCTCCTGACCTTAATCGATTAGACTTTTCTTAATGATCTGGGTAAAAGCTCGAGTTCTGTTCTAAAGCACATTCAAGTGCGAGCAATTTCAAGTCTAGTCTTAAGGAATGGGCACAATTTTAGAGCGGGAAGTTGCATAAAGTGTCTGTCGATCGCTTTGATTTACACAGCGTGTTCATTAATTATTGTCGGGGTTTCCGTACCTCATAACTTTCGAATAAAAAATATTACGCAAAAACCGATTACGTTTTCGTAAATTACAACTCAAAGAATTTTATTAATGGTATTAAAAAGATTAATGAATTTGCACATGGCTGCCCTTCGTGGCTCGTAACACATCGAGACGAAATTCGATTTCCCTCCAAGTGTTCTCCAGCATTTGTGGGGTAACATTTTGGATCGCAGTAACAATTCTGCGCTTCAGTTCATCAAGGGAGGGGGGGTCTTGTACACAATGTTCTTGACAAACCCCCAAACCAAATTTAGTTTCGAAAAACCACAATGCACACATTGCTTTTTCTTGCACGGTCGCCATTTTTATTTATGATGTCATAATTACCCAGACTGCAAATGCGCTAAGATCGCATTGTTGCCACGTAAAATTCCTTGAATTGTAATTTACGAATACGTAATCGGTTTTTGCGTAATATTTTTTATTCGAAAGTTATGAGGTATGGAAACCCGGACAATAATTAATGAACACCCTGTAATATTCGATTCTGAGATTAGGCAATTATCTAGAGACAAAGACTGAAAATTTCGAGATGTGATTTACATATGCTGTTTCTTAAAGATGCGTTCTGTAATTCATTTTTATGTTCTGTAAATAAATACAGTGGAAACTCGGGAATCCAAACCCCAAGAATCCAAAATTTCGGATAAACCGAACATCTTGTTTTTTAGAGGGTTAAGGGCGTCCTTATTTTCCTTATGACTGTTTTTGATGTTATTAGATATTGTCAAATAGTTTTTTTAGAAGTTTGACAGTTGAGTGTGAAATTGCTGGATTGTTAGGTTATTTTTAAAATTCATTTTCTCGATAAATTACCAAGAGAAAGTGTTAATCGTCAAAAGGTTCGAACTCGAGATTTTGACGATCTCCAATTTTGACACTCCCTGGAATTCAGCACAATTTTGGATGTGTGTCTGTGACTGATAATCAACTATGCGCTATCGGGATGATGTGGCATGGGAACGATCATCATTTGTAAGTTTCTTTCGAGTTGGACAACTCGTCAGCAGGAATCGTGCTGTCCATTTCATAGCTGAACCTATAACTTCAAAAAACTGGATGCTAGATCGGATCAAATTTGAGATTTCTGAAGTTTATCATCGATGATATAGGCCTATAAATTTTCGGTCCAAATCTGCCAAAGGAGTTGTCTGTCGTTGTACTATTACCTCTAAACATTTAACTCGTTAAACCACGGCGTTGATAAATACAAATTGGTATGAGGTTTTATGCTTTGCAGATCCGTTCCCAATTTTCGTTTCAATCGGTCGAAAAAAAGGGGATCAAATCGCCTATTTGTCTTTTCTCATCACACAATGACGCGAAGCCGTTATTGCGTAATTGCGTGATTCACTTGCGCTAATCCTTTCCGCTTCCACCCACGCCTTTCGACTCCAAGCTTCCGATTCCCAAGCTTTTTTTACTCCACTGCGTTAAGGACGCTTGTTCGTTTTACTGCCTTTTAGCTTATTTTTCCTCCACATGTGTTAGGAGTATACAAGAACGTTTAGGGGAGACCACTCCCGCTGGTTTCCTATGAAGCTGTGTACTTTGTGAAGAAATTTTGTACTTGAATTTGCTGGCGTTCTTCGGAACTGTCAGTGACTCTATATTTGTATGTTCGTAAGGACAGGTCAAATTAGTAGTATATTACATTACAACCCCAGTTAACCGATCTAAAGGTGGGAAACCCTTTCTGATAAAGATTTCTTCGGTTAAAGCATGAACATCTATTACTATTTTGTATCTAATATTACAATATGAAATTCTGTCGTAATTTGAACGTAAAACGACTTCAAAACTCTCTTTGGCCACACTCATGTTCTTTATTAAAGTTAAAATTTCATTCGTCCACCTGGCATGCCTCCATGTGTTCGCATCCGGAAATTCTTTTTACCTTTTCTGCGATTATTCCCATGCAGTACAGTTTATGTTTTTTAGATTTGTAGTTTCAGAGGCATTTCGGATAAACCAGGTTCGGTTAACCGGGGTTTTACTGAAATACGATGGCAGATCCAGGAGTTCGGATCTTGGGAGGAGTGGCTGAGATTATACATAAAATTTTGTATAGGTAGTGTAACCTCATTGGCTTATAGTAACGAAACTTTTAACTTTACAGACTTTCTTCACCTGACAATAAGAATCATAAGAAACACTACAATACTTTTCGATAATTTAATAAAAAATACAATGAAATAACTAGGCAAACCAGCGGGAGTGGTCTCCCCTAAACTTTCTCGTATACTCCTAACACATGTAGGGACAAAAAATAAGCTAAAACCCCTAGCGCAGTGGAGATAAAAAATAAGAGAAATTAAGTCAGTTCCCCGCAAACTCTCTCGGATAAAAATTTCGAATCTGCTTATTCCCAGAACGCAACAAGTTTTGTACAGCACACGTTGAAAGGACAGAACGGAAATAAAATCATCCGAGCAGGATCAGAATTCGCCAAAAGGGAGAAAAAAGAACCAAATGGGAAGAAACGAAGCGCTTTCGAAGCTACAATTTCGTAGACCGCCAAGGTCAAAAGCCAACTATACTAACTTGAGTAAAATAAACGAAACGCTCGCCAACAGAGTCGCAATGTGCAATTTGAACCAAATATGCAATTTGAACACCATTTTTCCAACGGATTGAAACGAAATTTGAGCACAGATCTTTAATTAATATTAGGAAACGTCATAACAATTTTTATTTATCTAAGCCCAAGGGTTTAGGAGATATAATTTTTACAAGTATGCGAATAAACAGACCGACAGACAGTCAACCCTTTGACGGATTTGGCCCAAAATTTGATATGGACCTACATTCATGACAATAAAACTATGTACCAAATTTTAGCCATATAGCTATTCAAGGTTTTGAGTTATAATGTTCGCATGATGGCGGACAGACAAACAGGCAGACTTCCCGTAGACGGATTGTGTCCAAAATTTGATAGAAACCTACAAATTATGTGTAAAGATTATATACCAAATTTCATCCCCGTAGCTCTAATAGTTTTCGAGTTATCGTGTTCACAGACAGACACACACACAGACAGACACACACACATGATTCCAAAATTGTGTTTTTCGGACTCAGGGAGGTCTAAAACGTGGAGATCCGTCAAAATCTCGAGTTCGAATTTTTTGACGATTACAATACTTTCTCTTTGTATACTTCGTATACGAGAAAGTAAAAATGTTTGCGACCGCGTCAACGCTACAAGTGCAAGTGGAATGACTACAAAAGTAGGAGCATTTTCGAGCCTGTCAAGCCAGAAAGCAATGTTGTCACGATTTTATTTTCTCTAAATGAAAATTAAGAACAAACAGTTGTAGTGATTTTAAATCAAATCAAGAATTTTGAGTTAGCTCGGGGGGGGGGGGTGGCACCCCATATTCCCCCTGGATTCACCACGCTGTACTGAGATGGATTTTTTTGGTTTTCTCGAAAGTTTACGGAGACAACAGACATTAACAGAAAAAATTACCTAAATTTAATTTTCAAATACTTCTTGTAGGTCTCTTTGTTTGCTTCATTAACTAATAAAACTAAACACTTTTAAATTGTTCATATAAAAAACAGACTTTTTATTCATACGAATGTATATCGTGTCTTGATTCTTGCAAGAATGTTGCGACTACTTATTATTTCTAGGAATAGGTTCTTGCATATTACATGCCAATTTATTTCCCCAATTAGTTGAGGCTTCAATCAGCCTACGCACATCTACAGCGAATTAGAGCATGCCATCTGTAAATCATTATGATGCATTTACGAAGACGTGTAAATTAGCCATTTGTTGCGGTTGTCACTGCACTCGTTATTTCATATGAGTAAAAGCCAGTCATTAAAGAGACCTAAAATATCTTTAACGTCCTTTGAGAAACTATTTCTTCCCTTTATTTTATGAGGTTTCAACAATAACTATTAAAATATTAAATATTTTTAGGGGTGTAATGCATAGAAAGTGTTTGGTTTCGAATCAGTTTTAAAAAATTGGAAGAGGGCTCCCATCGACTATCTCGTATGATTTCGCATCTACATCACCCATAAACAAATATTATTGAATCCGTGTTTTATGTGCCGAAACTTCCCCGACTAGTATCTATAAGAATTTTCAAAGAAGAAGAAGAAGAAAGAAAGAAGAAAATTACCTTCCAACTTACGTTTTTTTTTTTTTTCGTCGCTGTTTTGCAATTTTGATGTTTCTTGGCCATAACTTCTGTAGTCGTATTTTTACTTCCTCATATACGAAGTATAGAAAGAGAAAGTATTGTAATCGTCAAAAAATTCGAACTCGAGATTTTGACGAATCTCCGCATTTTAGACCTCCTGAGTCCGAAAAACACAATTTTGGAATTATGTCTGTCTGTGAACACGATAACTCGAAAACTATTAGAGCTACGGGGATGAAATTTGGTACGTGATCTTTAAACATAATTTGTAGGTTTATTTTTCCAATTTTAAAAATACCCTCAAATTCTGGTAATTTCAAAATAACTTCGAAATTTAATCTGCTGATTTTAAATGTTTTTATCTTAACCAAAATGTGTGATGTCATACTTCTTGTTACCCCCTCCCCCCTTGTCACAAACTGTCACAATTTCACCAACCCCCCTCCAAGCGTGACATCATTTGTGGACGGCCCCTAATCGAAATTTTAGAGTTTTTTTCTTAATAACATAGAAGTATATTAAATGCATAGAAACCATTTCCACTCCACTTTAAGATACAAAAAACACATTTTTTAGTGATGCCAATTATATTTCCGTTCAATTTTTCTGTCTAATTTTAATAATTTTTTAAGTATATTTTGCATTGAGTTACTGCATTTAAACACACATCCGTTGCAACAAAATGTCATGTTTTGTGTTTCATTATTGCTTTAATCTTTACAAACTAACAGTAGAAAATTTAAAAAACATTAAAACAGAAAAACTAGAAAAAAATATATATAAGAAGCAGAAGAAGTAATCAATAACGATAGCAATGCACCTTTCTGCGCGCCCAACGCAGCAACATCCAGTGATTGCATCAACTACATTTTACTACAATTATCCAACTAATCTATACTTATAAAAGGCAATGTGGTACTTACGTATTAACGCCACCGAGGCTACAGATTGGCGGTAATGCGCCAATAAAGAGCAATCTTGTTTACAAAAACCGCCAAATTGGCGGCACTTAAAAACCGGCAAATCTGTAGCTGCGGTGGCGTTGGCGGCACTTAAAAACCGCCAAATTGGCGTTAATACGTAAGTACAAAAACCGCCAAATTGGCGCCACTTAAAAACGCCAAATTGGCGTTAATACGTAAGTACAAAAACCGCCAAATTGGCGTTAATACGCAAGTACAAAAACCGCAAATTTGGCGGCACTTAAAAATAGCCAAATCTGTAGCTTCGGTGGCGTTAATACGTAAGTACCGGCAATGTTTGTGTGTCTGTGTGTGTGTGTTTGTCTGCTATGTCCAGAGGAATCTATCGCACTTACAGCCATGAAATTTGTCACACACGTAGTCGTAATGGTGATTGAATGCACCTCGAAGCCGGAAATTTGAAATTTAATCTAGAAATTTTTTTATTTAATATTTTGCATCTTTTTGAGTGATTTTTCGCGCTCATTTCTCAATAGCATGGCTTCGAATAATTGTACGGAAAAACAGTTACACCATCGGAAAGAACAAATGATTTCCGTTCTAATGAAGTTTGTTTCGTACGTCTAACGTAATTTACTGAATTTTGAGAAATTTTTGAAAAATAGTTACTTTTATGGTAATTTTTAATAAATATTTCTTTAAATTATCGCATCTGACGTTCTAATATCTCTATAATTTTAATTTTTTTCACTTTATAAATGAAACGTTTATGTCGGATTTCAAACAAGCACTGTTAAAATATCTTTTTTCGTTTTTTTTTAAATTAATTTTCCTCTGATCGGTTCAAACAGTTTTTCCGCTAGCGAAATTTAACAGCGAGAGCTTCTCCGGAACATCCCAGAATGCATTGTTGCAACGTGACCTACTTCGCGGCTGATGACGTCATATGCTTTCGTGACGTCATTACATTCGCCTCATTGTCGAGAGGTAAAAGCAAAAATATTACATTTCTGTTTTGATAAATACCATTATCGCAAAGAAAAATAAGCGGGAAAATCAATAATGTGTATCTTTTGTTTTCAAAACTTTTTCGTGTCATTGTGGGCATTCCCCCCCCCCCCACACTTTTTTGAAGTCCTGATTCCACGGGCAACGCCGTGCGCGTACTGCTAGTCACTTATATAATGAAGAGTAAATTTTTAAAATTAATATAAAGTCAGAGGCATCAAACCAGAAGCATTATCATGCCATTAAAAGTTACATTATCATATGGATTAGAGTTTTTGTTAACATGAACGCCGGCGTGCTAAGGTGTAAGGAAATTTTTTATGAGGTAAATTTGAATTAATTTCTATACTTGTGAATCATTCCTAACTATAAAGAACTCACGAATTTTTCATAATTAGTAAAATATGGCCATTTAAAAGGTTGGCAAACTAAATTCTTAAAAATTTATTTACGTAAACCGATTTCATAAATCTGATTTTTGAAAATATTGAACCCAAAATACTTATGCTATTTTGTTTCCTTTTTAAGTATACGCTATCTCAAGGTAAATTTGAATTAATTTCTATACTTGTGAATCATTCCTTAACTATAAAGAACTCACGAATTTATCATAATTAGTAAAATATGGCCATTTAAAAGGTTGACAAACTAGATTCTTAAAAATTTATTTACGTAAACCAATTTCATAAATCTCATTTTTGAAAATATTTAACCCAAAATACTTATGCTATTTTGTTTCCTTTTTAAGTATACGCTAACTCAAGGTGAATTTGAATTAATTTCTATACTTGTGAATCATTCCTAACTATAAAGAACTCGCGAATTTATCATAATTAGTAAAATATGGCCA
>BGPR01028994.1:9233-19573 GCA_013235015.1 Araneus ventricosus | reverse complement strand
AGTTACGTATTGCCTAAAACTTTGCAGCCCCTGGATCTCGAAATAATTAAAAATTTAAAATTAACATAGAAAAGAATCGAAAGAAATGAGAGGTAATGAAAAAAAATGAAGAACAGAAAGATTGATTTTGAAAAGCAATTGCAGAACTTTCTAAAGTTTGGAATTTGAGGTCTCGCTAAAACAACTGCAATTGCTTTAAAAGAGGAGGCTTGCAATCAGACAGGGAAGAATAATAGATGATGCAATTTTCCGACATTTTAGAAGTGGACGGTGAATTGTTAACTGTTTACATCCTACAGATGAAGAGATTTGAAAAGTTTAATGGACAACAAGAGAGGCCAGGAAACCGACAGTTATTCCGAAAATGTAAAGACGTGATGTCAAAACCACATAGGACTGAAATGCTACAATCACCGAAACAATTAAAGAGGTTTCCAAGTGGGAAGTAACAGATGTGCACCGACCTCTATTTTTTAGTCTCATTCATAAAATGTGAACATTTTTTAGAAAAATTAACATTACGAAATGCAAAGCAATGTAAATAACGAATTTTTCAGGTAAAATAAACGCAAAATATCACAATAGTACATATTATTTCTCTAAATTGCGAATTGTCTTCACTTTTGAGCATTTCTTATTTATTAGCTAATAAAAATTAGTAATAACAAATTTATATATTGTTACTTCATTTTTAATTGAAGGTCATAATTAAAACTTTTTGCGAATATCTCACCTAATAAAAGGTTTGTAACATTTACTAAATAACATCGAAATTCTTATCTCCGTATAACAGAAATTTTGTCTATAACGAATTTTTTCAACTGGAACCAAGAATTTGTTATAGGGAGACTCCACTGATAGTATGTGTCGAGAGAACATTGATTCAAAAAAATAAAATAAACATATGTTTTATGACAGGAGTATTATTTATATTTATTTACATATTTCATTATTCAAAAAGCATTCCATGTGAAGTATTCTCATTGTTTAACAATTTTATTATAATTCAATAACACAATCTTCAGTTGTCAACGTAATTCAAAAGTTAAATTTCAAAGGGAATTTTTTTCGAAATTCTAAAACAAAAGAACTTTTCTCCTTTGTCAGACGTTGCCAAAAAAATATTATCAAATTATATCATCACGATTGCAATAAATATTGAGATGCATCGTGAGTCCAAAACTATATCACGCGCATGATATACCACAGACGCAATTTAATACTTTCTATTAAAAAAACGGAAATTAATTTTAAATATACGAATTATATAATTTAAAATTTCTCTGAACATCGATCATAGCGAGATAAATTTATATCAATGGATAGCAAATTGTATTTCTCATATTTTAGAGAATATTAAATTTGGAAAATAGAATGACAATTTCCTTTTTTTAAATTTAAAATACATAGGTGCTCTAAGAATGGAATATGCTGTTTAACGCCTTGAAGTGCTTTGGCGAATTTTTTGTTTGAGCAGAGCGTTACCGAGAGACAGATCTGGCTACTAGTGTGTAATTGTTTACTAAATGAGAAATATCATATTCTTCAAGTCTAAGTGATCATGGATGAAATCTTGGCCAAATCAAGCTGCAAGGTAGCCCAATAAAAATGGCAAATTAAAACTAATTAATCTAAAAAATGCACAATGAATGTGGAATTGGTCAGTGAATAAAATGCATTTTAATTTATAATCAGATCAAATTTACTGAAAATACTTTTAGTTGAAGACAAACTAATTGTTTTTGTCTGACATTTTATTTAGCTCGATGTGGGATTCATGTTTGAAAAATGAAAGTTATGGTTTTCCACTCACTTGTTGCAAGCAGTTTTAAAATTTTAAGATTGATTTTGTTTTCTGATCACAAGTAATTATTTTAATGTAGTTGTAGAGTTTACTTGAATCTCTTAATATTGGTTTTAACCAAAACATTGTTTCTAAAAAAGGGCGCAGTGCGTATCGAAAAATGGCTCTAGTTATTAAAGTAAAGAATAATATAAATTTTAGATATTGTTACAAATAAGTAAAATAAAAAAATTCTTAAATTTCAGTAATACTAAAAAATTTGGTCATAAAAGACCGATTTGTATCAATTTAATTTTTACAAAATATATGAGTAAATTATATTACCAAATTTCGTTCCTCAAAATTTAATCTTACACATTATAAACTGAAATCTGCCCTAAAGCTAGTTTCATTTATTGAACCTATATTCAAATAGGAGAAAGTGATGGTAACAAGAAGAAATAATCAGAGTGAAGTCTTGATTTTTATTGGCTAATAAAAGTTTGTTAAAATTTTTTGACTTCAAATTTTAACGCTCATTTCTTATTATCATCATTAGATTTTTACCAAAATATTTATTGAATTAAAGAAAATATATTATGAAAAAACTTCAAGTTACAGTTCTCGTGGCACTAATACACAAAGAATAAAATTTAAACAATTAAAAGAATTAAAAGCATAACATGCATTTAAAAGTTGTAAAATGTAAATATTAAAGAAAATATATTATTATACAATCAATTTTAAAACATTAAAAAGATATTAGTAATGTCAAAAAGTAGTAAAACACTATTTTTGAAAACGTATTAAAAAACATGAGAAAGATATTCAGTTTTCAGGAGACTGTTAATCAGTTTTATGAAATTCATATCAAGAAAATTTATTAATATAATTAAATTTGACAAATATTTTTCAAATAGAGTTTGTTTTTAAAAGCTCTGGTTTGTAACAGAAAAATGATATATCAGTTAGTATATCAATCATATGATTGTGATTTTATGAAAAAACAATCACATGGAAGAATCGTGAATCGAAATTTCAAAATATTATCTATTATTTGGTTCGAGATTATTATTTGTAATCATACAGATGTAGAGATACTAAGCATTGAAAATAGATTCTACTGCGAAGTCAAAATATCATAACACTAGGAAGGAAAATTCGATGTGCAACAAAGTTCTGCTAAGTTAGGGTTCAACATTTAAGCACATCCAGTTGTAATAACCAGTCTAACACAATATACATAATTTGAAAAGCAGAGGTATGAATCTACATTCAACATTCCTCTAAATTCGTACCTGATATATTAAATACACTATAAAAAATCATACTATCTGGATATCAACTCAAATACCAAAATAAGGAACAATTACTGTTGTTTCCCTAATAATATCTTATTCCACATCAATCATGTGATTGCTTTTTATAAAAAACGAGGAGGCTGTCTTTTCAAACAGCCTGCAGGGTTAAAGGCGTAGAACACTCACTGCGTGACTTTTCGTTTCGAAGTTTTCCGATTTTCCTTTTTTTGTAACGTTCTGTGTTACCTTTATCTCTAAATAAGACATTAGTTATGTTTTTACATATGTAGTCTACCGAGATATAAAGATCTCCCATACAACGTTTTTTGTGGCGTTTTATGTGTGAATCAAATTCCTTCCCGAAACCCCAATGGAGGAACTAGTCCTAAGTTGAAATACCACAAACATTTCGTCGGAATTTTAAACTAGGAATTTCAAAAATATTAATAATTGAATAATAATTAGGTATTGAAGCAAATAAAAGACATCAACACAGTTCATCTCTTCTAGTTGTGTTCTTTGAAACGATATTCCTTACCAAAGTGAGTGAATTTTGGAAGGATGGGTCTCACGTTACGAGGTGGCTCAATTAGTGAAAGATGGTAGTGACTGCCCAACTCAGTTTTCCAGCACACGTCATAAAGACAGCCATTGTTTTCTCTTTAAATATGATACTCGGGGCTTTCTCATCTCTTCCCACCATTAGGAAAATTGCTTCGGAAAAACTAACTCCCTCCAGGGATGGATCTCCCTGTCTGATAGTTTTCGCTCTAGAAAGACATATGCTGGCCGAGACATCTCGATCGTTTGCTGACGAGAATCGTTCCTTTTGCGACCCAAAACATCTATCGCTTGAGTGAATACTTGATTTGAAATAATCAAATCAAGCATTCAAACATTCTAAAATCAAGTTTTGAAAATATCCTGCATTCTGGGATATTTCCATTGCTTTCACGTATGGACGAGTTTTCTGGTTTGTTTATTTGCATGTAAGTAGGACTTCCGCTTCCGGTGATAATGTTAAGTCAATGGGAACCTTCAAAATTTCAACACTCTGTTTGAGGATATTAATTAATGTTTAAAGTGGAGCTTTTTAATGCTTTAAGAATACTTTTAAAATATTAAATTTAACATTCCTATGGTTGTAACGCTCAATGTTTACTTAAAATAAGAGCCTAATTTTGTGGAAAGGCTTTTTGGCGACATCCAAGGTTTGTTTGGCGGTTAAACTTTTAACCATATGATTTAGATAATCACTGACGGTTAAACTTTTATTCAAACGATTTATCGAATTTCAAAAGTTCCATTTCGAATTTAATTGCTTTAAGAGCTTTTTTTTAACCGATTTAAAAAGAATGGAATACACAAATTCAAGGAACACGGAATTCAACGTTTTGTTTACTAAAGAAAGAACTGATTCGAACTTGGCGCTTGATACAGTTGCCAAATAGATTTGGCGATTGCTTAAATCGGAAGGTTACCGGAAAACGGTCCAAAAATCCAAAGTAAACAAACCAGGAAACTCGTCCAAAGTTAGAAATGAGTTATGCTGTAATACTGTTTATTAGTAATCAAAATATTGCAATGTCTGCTTTTATTAGTATTAACAAATTCACAATTAAATGTCATCTGCTATTATGGGTATTTTTGGAGCTATTAGGAATAGAGTTCCGTTTCGTTAGTATTGTTGAAAACTCTGAGCATTACATGAAACAGAACCATTAAAATGGCTACCATCTTGAAATGGAATTTTATGAAAATGGACGGGAGGTTGTCTCTGCGAAATGGCCGCTGGGATTGAGGGGCATGAACTTACTTACCTTACTGAACTGTGACTAAAGTAGCTCTATGTAACTAAAGTAGTTCTATATAACTGAAGTAGCTCTATGTGACTGAAGTAACTCTTTGTGACTCGGAGATTATGTGACTGGAGTAGCTCTTTGTAACCCTCAATTTATGTGACTGATATGTGATTTTGTTTGGGGTTTTTTTCGAGGAAAAATTCATTCTTGTTTTCAAAAGTAATATATTTATTCATGTTATTAATATTTGATACAATTTATGTTAGTAACAATCTTATTTAAAATCGGATGATGGTGCGAGAAATAGCAAACGTAATTCAACAATTCTGGAGTTATATTTCGCGTGGACGTAAGATCGATGAATGAATTGCCTAATATACTAGGATAGTTTGTACGAACCATATTGAGATTAAAATGACGTTTCAGAAAATCGAATGCCTTCTCGTTTCTCTTCGCGTCTATATTGAAGTCTCTCGTCATAATGATCGGTACCTCTTTATCTGTATAGAACTCTTGGTCGATGAGAAAACTTGATTCCGAGTATTTCACTGCGTGCGCGCGCATCGGTCGTTGTGACGTCATCAAAATTATTCGTGATTTTCACCAACTTTGCAGCTCTACTGAGACTAAACCGTAATTCAAAATTCTGAAATTATTTTTGCAATCTTCAATATCCACCTTTCTCTGTTAACTGAAACTAACACCAACTCTCTATGTCATTTGGTTGCGGAGCTATAAGTGTTTAACTTTAGCACGAAAAGCGTCATGATTTTTTCCTTTCCCGACACCCCATTAGACCACTATGAAGGGACGTAAATTTACGTCAAAATAAAAGTCCTTACACATACGTCGATTCTAATCACTCCAAGGAGACCTCGCGCCGTACTCGAAGATAATCGAACAGCGCGTTTGGCAGTGGTCAAACGCGCTGTACATTTACAGCGCGTACATTTTACATTGCGCTATACATTTACAGACAGACAAAATGCCGAACGGTAGAATTAAAAGAGAACATCGGTCAACAAAGAGAAGATATTGTGATAGTTGAAAAAAAGAAAGAAATCGATCTTAAGCTTTTGATGAATCTCCACGTTTCAAGTCCAAAAAACACATTTTTGGAATTAAGCTTATATGTCTGCCTATGAACAGGAAAGCTAAAATAAAATAACGAGCCAAATTTTGGTATGTTGTCTTTGGAAATCTAATATGGAAACTCTAGCAGATATTTGAAAAATTTTGCTGCAAAATGTAAGTTAATTGTAGTGTATTGAAGGATGAATTAACAGACTTTTTTTATAAAAAAACACTTTTATTTTAACATAATTTTTAACCATAATACCGTTCATTTGTTGGACTATCAACATCAGTCGCCTTTCTCTTGTTTTTTCATTTAGATTGCTAAATTCATTAAAAAATTTTTTTTTGGTTTGCTTTCACTTCATGTCGATCAAAACCGATTACAAAGAATCATAATGATTCTTAGATACGATGACTTGAAGTGGTGTTTTATATAAACAATTAATAAATTTTTAAATATACCCTCCTCCCCAAAAATATCATATTTAATACATATCTAAAACAGGGAACTTTTAATAATCTTGTTTGTGTTCCGTCACTTCTCACAAAAAAGGCAAACAATTTTACAATGAAGTTCAAACTATAAACTTGCAAAACGTGTGTAATGAATGCGTACTCAAAGGTTTTCTTTAATATAAAGAAGATAGGTTAAAGTATGTAAAAAAAATTAGAAATAAAAAACAAAAACAAAGGAAATTCGAAATTCTAGTCCGAAAGCTCGTAGCATGATAATATTGTTATTTTAGAAAGAAATATTTTTCTTTATGGTCTGCGTTTTTATAATAATATTCCGCCGTCGTTTCTAAATCAAGTTTAAAATTATATAAAAATAATGTAAAATGTGGGGTTTCAAAGTTAAAAAACAATAAAAGGACATTAAATAATGATAATTTTTGAGGAAATAACGGGAGAAGAGGAAGTGATACCGGTCATAAAATGTCATTGGGTTCATGCATCGTGTGCTGGTGTGAATTCGAGAATCCAAAAATATTCTTCTAATTGTGCTCAAAGAAATTGGTGATCCCATCTAAGCACCCAGTGGTCTAGGCAAGCGGCTTCCTTCATTGGATCGATGACAGCTTCTTTAAAGCTTCTTTTTTCCTCATTCAAAGTGTATTTCATAAAAAAGTTAATTAAACTGTTGTGAAGATAAATAAAATGCAAAAAATTCTACTACTTCTTTTTCATTAAAATTACTTCTCCGTCACTGTACATTAACAATAGACCAGGTGGTCCAAATTTGGCGACGCTTCCCTGTAAAGAGTCCATGTGGTCCAAATTCGGCGACTCTCCCCTGTAAATAGACCAGGTGGTCCAAATTCGGCGACCCTCCCTTGTAAATAGTCCAGGTGGTCTAAATTCTGCGATCCTCCCTTGTAAATAGTCCAGGTGATCCAAATTGGGCAACTCTCCCCTGTAAATAGTCCAGGTGTTCCAAATTCGGCGACCCTCCCCTGTAAACAGTTCAGGTGGTCCAAATTCGGCGACCCTCCCCTGTAAAGTATTTAGTTGGAGAAATACGCAGAATGAAATAACTTGTATATGCGATATTTTAACGTCCTTTTTATTCACGATGGACACGGACATAGAACATTAAGTTAAGAGACATAAAAATTACACAAAGAATTACACGTCCTTAAGCGGACTCGTTTTAACAGTGTCTGAGCGTGCGAACAACCACGCAGGGTGACGCCACCTACTCAGGAGATTCCACGTCAGATTATGAGGGTAAATGGGTTGATGATGTCATTAGGCGCAATTAGGCACTGAAATGCACTAAGAATACTTCCAGTAAAAGGAACTGACATTGTGAGAGGTGTGGATAATACATCATCAACCCATTTACCTCTACATAATCTTGACTGTGGAATCTCCTGAGTGGTGGCGTTTCCACCCTGCGCGATGTTGTCGTACTTCGCTACTTGTTAAAAGCGAGTCCGCTTTAAGGACGTGTATTTTTTTGTGTAAATTTTATGTCTCAACGTAATTTCTACGCTGTCGTGTCCATCGATGAATAAAAAGGAATTAAAAATATCTCAGCTGTAAGTTTATTCTCATCTGCGTATTCCTCCAACAAGACTATAGTTAGCAAGTGCCGATTGGACACCTGGACTGATTTGCAGGGAGGGTCCGAATCTCGGTGGAAACGTCTGTATCTATTTATTCAGGAGAGCAGTCCGATTTGGACGTGTACTGGACTACTGTACAGGAGGGCACGAATCTGACGACCACCGAGACTATTTAGGTGGAGATCACCGAATTGGACCTACCAAATGGACTTTATAATGCGGGTCCCGAGATTTTGGACCACCTCCTGACCATTTACAGGTGAGGTGATCGCCGAATTTTGGGAAATCAATTTTGACTGTTGTTGGTGAGACACCAGAATTGACCTACCTGACTATTTACAAGGGAGGGGATCGCCGAACCCTGGACCACCAGAACTGCTTCAGGAGGGTTGCCTGAATTGCCCTGAACCTGCTTCTACAGGGAGGGGGCTCTGAATCTACCTGGTCGCATTTACAGGGGAGAGCCTTTAATCAACTACAATGACACTTTTGGAATTCGCATAAAATAATGCAAGAGTAATTTTATAAAGTGAATTTTATGAAAAAGAAGGAATTTTGCATTTTATTTATCTTCACGAACAGTTGTAATAACTTTTTTTTATAAAATACACTTGAATGAGGAAAAAGAAGACTTTAAAAGCATGCTGTCATCGTAGTCAATGCACGCTGCCTAGACCACTGGGTGCTGGGTATGGGATACGGCCATTTCTTAGAAGAAAATATTTTTGGATTCTCAGAATTCCACCAGCACACGATGCCAGTAACCAATGATAGCACTTGTTATGCCGTATCCTTCCTCTTCTCCGTTGACAAAAAACCATTTCACTGCCATTTCTATCTTTATTATTTTAACTTGAAACTCAAGATCTGAAGGTTTGTTTTAGTATATAATGCCTTAAACTTGATTAAACGACTATGAACACATGAAACGCAACTACAAGTAAACATTTTCTCTAAAATAACAATATCTATGCCGGGCTGAGCTTTTCGGACGAATTCCCCTGAATTTTGCTTTTTTATTTTAATTTTTTTGTTGGTTTCTTAACCCATTTTCTTTTATATTAAAGAAACCTTGAGTTTATCATTCATTACACAATTTTGCAGCTTATAGTTTACTACTAAAATTGTTTGCCTTTTTGTATAGTTTATAGAACACAAAACAAGATTACTAAAAGTTCCCCTGTTTTAGATATGTATTAAATATACATGTTTTAGAGGTATTAAAAATTTATTGAATGTTTATAGAAATGCTCACCTCCTGCAAGTTTATCGTATCTGATCGAATCATTAAGGTGATCTTTGAAATTGTTTGATCATGAAGCAAACCAAAAAAAAAATTTTAACGAATTAGCAACGGGAAAAGCTCAAGAGAAAGGGCACCGATGCTGGATATCCATGAAGTTAAAATTGCGGCAAAATAAAGTGTTTTATAAAAAACGTTAATCCATCCTTCCGTATATTTTGCAAATCTTTTCAAATATCTTTAAGCAGAGTTTCCATATTATCAAAGCAATATGTCAAAATTTGGGTCAATATTTTATTTTAGTCTCGTTCATAGCAGACATATGTTTAATTCCCAAAAATGTGTTTTTTGACTTGAAACGTGGAGAGATTCAATCAAAAGCTTCAGACTACTTTCTTTTTTTCAACTGTCGTTATCTTCTCTTTGTTGACTGATGTTCCTTTTATCTACCAGTCTGGTATCGAAATGTAGGCGCAATGTAAAATGTAATGCTAGAACAACAGCGCGTTTAATCACGCTTGCCTGATTATCTTCGAGTTAAGCAGGTCTCCTGAGACAGAATTGATGCATGTGTGGAAGACTTTTGTCGTACCCATGTCTTCATAGTGGTCTAATGGGGAAGTGAAAAAATCACAGATGCTTTCAAAGTAAAGTTAAACACTGAGAATTCCTGCAAAACTTAAAACATATGGGAGAGTTAAAAGAATACAATTGAGAAAGGTGGATATTGAGACAAAAAAATAATTTTAGAATTTATACCATATAGTTTAGTCTCAGCTGCAAGCAGGAAAACTACTACTAATTTGACATCGTCAACGACGATGCGCACAGTGAAATACTCTAATCAAGTTTTCTATCATCAAGAGTTCTATGTTGATGTAAAGAGGTACTGATCATTATGATTTGTATTCAATAGGATGCCAGAGAACATGGGGCATTCACATTTTCATGGTGTCATTTTAATCTCTCAATATGTTCAAAAAATAAACTATCCAGTATATGAAAGGCAATTCTATTCACTGATCTTTAGCGTCCACGCGAAATATATACATGCAACGAAATCAG
>BGPR01028993.1:7509-19574 GCA_013235015.1 Araneus ventricosus | reverse complement strand
GTCAGAACGTCGCCCATGCCTGCTGACATTACGGCTACCGAACCGGTTGAATGGACATGGGACTATCACACGGTCAGAACGCCGCCCCATGCCTCCGTGCCTGATGCCATTACGGCAACTGTACCGGTTGCGTGGAGATGGGACACAATCACACGGACAGAGTATCGTGGACGTTTTGTGGACATCAAGGTAATGCCACTCGCCAGAAAAGTTTGTAGCACATGACCGGTCAGACAAGATGACGGAAATCGTGGACTGTACTCAATCAGCTTAAAAATGTACCCGGTAGTGACGGAAAATTTTCAGCAGCAAAAATTCAAACCAATCGGATGTGACTTTGACGGTGACGTAGTTCGCTTTCCTCGATACCAAAATCCTATCTGACCGGTTTTCTCAACGTGTCACGTGACGAGAAACTTGTAGCTCGTAGGTCACGGTGGCATTACCCTAGTGTACACGGAAATCGCTGACGCTATGCTGCCCGTCTGATGTGAGCTTTGATCAGAAGAGATTTCATTCTGTTGAAATACGAAAAGCATATGCGCGTAGCTCGTGATTACAGACATTCAAAATTTCCTGTACCGAGGAAAGTTAACAGGTCTTTCCTGATAGCCAATTATCTGTCAAAACGTCATGTTCCAGTCCAGTACTCCTATAACAAGTGTATTTCCCTGATCTCGCCCCCTGTGACTTTTTGCTCAGATAAAGAATTTGATTGAAGCAGAGTATTCACCATTAGGCCACTACATTTTTTTGGAACACAGGATGCTAAATCTCTTTGTCAATGTAAAAAATCGATGAAATAATGGAGTAGACCGAGAAAAAAGTTGGAATTCCATCCGCGTTATCCGCCATTCACTTCACAGATAAACTGCATATTTTGGAACGCGAGAAAGAAAAAGCCATAAAGCCGGCATTCACTTCACAGGAAAACTGTATATTTTGGAACGCGAGAAGGAAAAAGGGATAAAAATATATGGAAATGACTGAAATGGCTTGCCGTGGTTGGAATTCCGTCTGGACTGAAATCGGAACGAAAAATCCGAGGCACCCTGAAAGAGGCTAGCGAAAATAACAATGCCTTGCGTAGATTGAAGCCTCGCTTCGAGGGTAGCATAAATTAAAATCTGCTGACTGGGAGAAATCGAAGAGCGATTGACAAGCAGTTGTAGAGAGGGGAAAATGATCGCTCACCCCTACCTTCGTTCAGAGTTAACGTCCATGTGAATGGCGTGCCTGTATTTTTCGATTAAAATGGGTGAAAAAAAACCAGGCTTAGGACAAATGGCATGATTATCCGTCAAGTTAATGGCCGGCTTTAGATTTTAATTCGGCCCACAAGGCCATAAAACTGAAATACGATAGTTCAATAGGAGGACAGAAAAATCATACTATGACCCCACTCACCTTTGCTATGCCACTGTAGAGCAGTGAAGAGAATCGAGTTTGCATTTGGACCTTTTCGCTTTGGCTGCTTATGTCCAAAATTTATCAGAAACCTAAAAGCTTCATTCCAAGACCATATACCAAATTTCATTTATCCAGATTGTTGCATTTTTGAGTTACCGCATTCACATACCCGCGAATAGAAACACTGACAGACAATCAGCCAGTTGGCAGATTTGGTCCAGAATTTGACACATACTGGCGATAAAACTACACGCCAATTTTTTTCCGTTTAGTTTATCTGGTTTTGAGTTAACATGCTCACATGCACGCAGACAGACAGACAGATAGGTCTTCATTTGGCAGAGTTTGTCCAAAATTTGATAGAAATCCAGAATTTTAGTGTAAATGCCACATACCAAAATTCATCCATCTAGTTCATTGCGCTTTTGAGACGCAGTCAGTGGCGTAGCGAGGGTAAGTGGCGCTCGGGTCATAATATTATTTTTTCTCCCCCACACGTCATCATCAGTGACTAAACTTGTGGAAACGGCTCCCTGGGCATAATATCTTTCGTTCCCGTCATCATATTTAAGTAGAGATCCCAGATAGAACACCATGTGATCGATATTGTACAATATTGTTCGATATTATATAATCTAGGCGTTATTGGCCCGGCGTTGCACGGGCTATCTCGAATAATGCGTCATTCCCTGGCGGAGAGAAGTGAGGTCATGTGACAAATACCCAGCACTCTCTCCTAAATAAATAAAAAGAGCGGTTCAAACAAACCGTCCTCGAAACTGGTTCGAAATCAGCTTATTTAAAAAATTATACCGTTATTTTGTAAAAAAAACTTTATACTGTGCAGTGGCGAAATGAATGAATTTTTAATACGGATGTCTTCAAATTCTCGTATCTGACGTTCTAACATCTCCATAATTTTCATTTTTTTCAGCTTATAACTGGAACGTTTCTGTCGGATTCAAAACAAGAACGGTTAAAATAGTTTTTTTTGCTAGCGAGAGTTTCTCCGTAATGCATAGTTGCAATTTCATTGGCTGTTGCGTGACCTTCCTCGCGACAGGTGACGTCATATGCTTTCATTTCCAGTATGCATTTCTACAATCCGATTCCTTCCGGCAGGTGACGTCATTACATTCTCGTCATCGTCATCTCAATAATATATACATTTCTGTTTCGATAAATGTCGTTATCGCAAAGAAATATAAGCGGGAAACTCAATAATGTGTATCTTTTGTTTTGATTTTGTTCCCGAAACTTTTTCGAGTCATTGTGGGCATTCCCCTCCCCCCACACCACCACCCTATTTTGTTGAAGTCCTGATTCCACGGGCAATGCCGTGCGCGTACTGCTAGTATTTAATAAATGTAAAGATACGTAGTTTAGAAATATATTAAACATTTGTCACTGAAGGTTTTTTTTTATTGTGGCACATTTCAATGGAAAATTTCATAAACATGAAATTAACCGCCACTTGTTACTGGAATGCAAGTGGTGACATAATTGTATCAAAATCATTAACACTGTTTTAATATTTAAAAATGGCCTCAAAAAAGATGGAATGGCGACAGGGCCGGATTAAGCTGTTGGGCAATGTAGGCAATGCGAGTTTCGGGGGCCCTCCCCCAACTTCCAAAATCATACAATTTTTATTGATTTTTATTTAATCTCCATAGAAGCAGTTTTCAAGTAGTAAATATTATGACAAACTGAAATAACAAGGCATTGAACTGCTAATCACCTTCAAGCAAGTTGGTATCAGTATCCTGCGTATAAAAAAATCATTTTGAAGGTAATTTTAAACAAAATGGTGAAAAAATATATAATTTTTTTAATACAGTAGATTCCTTCTTAACCGGACTTCGTTTAACCGTATCTCCGCTTTAATCGGCCGAATTTTTTTTTTATCTTTAAAATGTAAAATATAGATAAAAATAAATAAATAAACACGTGTCTCGTTATTTAGTATCGGTATTGCACGTATTTCAGACAATGGGTGGTTCCAGAATGTCAATATGAGTGATGGGTCGTTCACTCCGGAACGAATTCGAAGATCCGGATCTTCTAAAGGAACGACAGGACTCGAGTCCGACCAAAAGGAACGATGGCGTTCCTCATTAAGGACTCGGATTCCTCGTTCGGGCTCGAACTCCCCTTACGGAAACGGACTCCCCGTTCGGATTGGGACTCGAACTCGCCTTGCGGATCCGGACTCCTCGTTTGGATTCGGCCTCGGACTCCCTGTACGGATCCGGACTCCCCGTTCCGATACGGACTCCTCGTTCCAGAGTGAACGACAGGTGCTTTGGGTGGGAGGGAGAAGGACATAGGGAAAGAATGTTGCTCTTGCAGACGGAAGACGACTTGTCTGTGAGATCGCCATGTTTTGTTGCAGCAGATATATCTTCGCGGTGAGAGGATGCTAAGACAGTTGATTTGAATGAAAGAAAAATCATTTACACTGTGCATACAGATCGATTTCTGATGTGTTTTTTATAGTAGAATAGTGGGTTTGATCAATGATTCTAACTTTTTAGTTTTTTTCTTGATTCCAAACTGGGGTTAAGAATTTTTTTGTGACTATTAAATTCAAGGCTTTTGATATTGCTTGAGAAAATTCTTATAACAGTAAAGCCTGAAAAAAATAGCAACTCTCGTTACCTTCATCAGTGTTTACTCATGTTCCCATCTTTCACAGTAGCGAATTTAAAATTTTTAGGCGTTTTAATGATTATCCCAAATTAAAAGTTAATTAAAAAAGGCTAGATACTATGTATGCTCAAGTGTAATATTGCAAATAAAGAACCAGAAACAGCACAGTTTTATTCACTATCATAAATTCCACCGTTCTGTTTAGATTTTTTATTCTTCAAAATGCTTTTTTTATTTTTAGCCTATTCTCAGACTTTAAAATTTTCTTTAGTTATTTCAAGACACTTGCGCAATGACAAACAAGATAATTTCGTAGAGCATGCTAAAATTTCTAATTTAAATGTAGACCTGATGTTCTAACTTAATTTGATGACCTTCTGCCGCCATTTTTATTAAAATCCCCCCCTCTTCAATCTGCAATCTGCATGACCTGAGAGTTTCTCCACTCATTTGGTGGTATTTTAACATTACTCACCGTAGTGCCATATTATCCCCAAAATTTCACCTTTCTCAACTGATTGGCCCTATTTCTATTTATGCTTTAACGATTCCCTCCCCCAAGTAAAAGCTAATTAAAATGACTATATCTTGTGTAATTTTGCAAATAAAGAACCAGAAAAAGTACAGTTTTACTTACTATCATAAACTCCTTCGCTCTATTTAGATTTTTTATTCTTCAAAATGTTTTTGTATTTTTAGACTATTCTCAGACTTTAAAATGTTCTTATTCATTTATTTTAAGCCTTCTTTTTCTTTGCATTTGGGCAATGATAAACAAGATAATTTCGAAGAACATGCTAAAATTTCTTGTTTAAAAATAGACCTGATGTTCTAATTTAATTTGATGACCTTCTGCCGCCATTTTAATTAAAATCTCCCCCCCCCTCCCTTCAGTCTTAATTTCCTGAGAGTTTCTCTACTTTGTAGTATTTTGACATTACGCATAACATCACATATTTGGGCAAACAGATGATTTAGAATAATTTATGTACTTTCAAAGTAGCTTTCTCTTCTAACCAGAAAGAAATTGAAAAATCTGATGCATTTCAAAAAAATAAAAAATTGCATTCGCAATATGTTATAAAAATTGCTAAACTACCTTCTTTGACGTAATTCTTAGTAAAAACAATTAATAATATAAGTAATTATACTTAAAAATGATTATAATTTTTTATTCTTAACTCAAGATTACAATATGAAAAATCATTTCATTAAACGAATCTCTATAAATTGAAATTAATGGATTTGATAAAAATTATTTAAGAGAAAATTTGGAGTCTCAACTTTTTCAAACAGTCAAGAATTTTTGGTATACAAGTTTAAGATAAGTCAACAAATAGGAAAGCATTTAAGAAATAATATTTCTTCCATGTGAGTAATTTAAAGGTCATCGAAAACTTTTTTATACCTTTTGATTTTGAACAAGGGAACTAAGAATAGGAATTATTTAAAATTTATCTGATAATGAATTAAAAAATAAAGAGTACAGTAGAATAAAAAGCTGAATATACATTATAAAAAAGAATACCCTAAATTTTAATTCTCGAAAGCATTAGCCTTGTAGCGATCGGAAGAAAACATAATGAGTCTGAGGCTCGAGCCCGTGTCAGTAATGCTACTAAGACGGCGTCCTACCGCCCTTGCCACGTAGGCATGCAAGGGAAAAGGCATATTTAAATAACTTCTACAATTTGCTCAAAATTTAAAAGCTATTGATTTAAGTGGCAGAAATTCACTAAAAATTTTCATTTTGTCAGTGCAGTTAACACTAGATTTTAAGAGCAGAGGATCTTAGATAACTGCAAAGAGTTGTTTAATTTTCCTTGATGACGATTAAAAGATTTTTTACTGTATGGAGCTCTTCAAGATTGAGAACTTGATATTTAATAAGAAAGAAATCTGAGCTGACTAGCTGATTTCATTACTGAACGCTTCAGTAAATACATTGTTTCCAATAAATTAAATGACATTCATGGGAAGACCTAACCAGATAATAGAAATCAAAAGTGTCTCAAAATACTGAATATTCTCGCAAAGTTTCATTAAATTCACTAACGGAATTTTAAATATTTATCAGAAATGTGAATTAAAAATTAAAATAAGTAATTAGAATTATTATCAATATAGTTAATTATCTAATTATAATTATTAACCAAAATTATTCATTAAAATTATAATATTATTAGTTATGATTTATAATTATTTTAAAATACAAGTTCAGTAATAAAGACATTATTATTAAAGTATTTATGGTCAATAAATCAAGTTACGTTTCGGACTCGGATCCGTGTATCCGAGTCCACGAAAGAAACGAATCCGACATATCACTAGTCGATATGACAGTTGGGGGGGAAGTGAAATGCGGTTCTTTAACTGTAGGCACTTTTTGACCTTGACTTTAGAAGGTCGCAGGTGTCCCCTACCAAACTATTGTGGTGATTGGTCAGACGATCTCAACACAGTTGCAAGGGGTGGAAAGGAAGGTGATTTTGGATGAACGATGGAATCATTTAAATCATTATTTGTTCTCGGTTGTACCAGACGTCTTAAGAGTTGAGAATTTGTTCAAAATGGCGAATTGTGGGAAAAGAAAGCGTGTAGTGGTGACCATGGAGTTGCGATTAGATGCCTTAAAAAGGATTGACAATACATCCGAACTTTAATTTATTTCACATCTCCGGTTTAACCGGATTTTCGCTTAACCGGCTTACCCTCGGTCCCATTTAAGCCGGTTAAGAGGGAGTCTACTGTACAGTTTGAATATTCTAATGCAAAGTTTGCCACAGCTGCCGATTTATGTCCATCCGTCTGTCTATCTCGTTTTTGAGTTGTCGTGTTCACAGATAAATATACAGTGACTTCTCACTTGTACGCGCTCTCTTTTATGCGCGTTTTTTTCGCAGTCCCGGACAGGGATATAGGAAAACAATGATAACACTTATTCATTTATGCGCCGCATTAAAAAAGCACCTGTCACTTATGCGCATCGAAAAAATTTTCTTAGTTCAAATAGTTCTTTTTTCAGTAGAACAAAAACCCTCTTTGCTCTGCTTCTAGGAATGCATTCCCTCGCCTTTCCTCCATTGTCCAGATTCCAGGAACGTATTCCTCTAACTTATACACAGGGGTGTACTTGGGGTTCTTGCGATTGACGTCAGTAAAAGTCTCATTTATACAGCAGCCAATTAGAGAGGTTAGTACGGTATGTACCACGTGGCATTGATCGATAACGAAAGAACCATCTTCGGAGATTTGATTAGATGGTTAAGTTTTAAAGTGGCGAAAAGAACGAAATTGTCGCTTTCCTTTAAAACGGATGTTATTAAAAAATTAGAATAAAATCCTTGCACCTCGAAAAAAGCTTTAGCTGAGCATTTTAATGTCCTAGAATCGACATTGAGAGAGATTTTAAAAAATCGGTAGCATTTCCATTTTCTTTGTGTTCTTAAAAAATAATTAACGGAAGTTATACACGTATTTGCGTTTTGAAACTAATATTACTTACATTTTTCAGTAGTATATACATAGTATTAATTAACAAGATATGTACACTGTATTGATGTTTCACTTTTAAGGTCCCTTTTGTGGTTTTTCACATATGCGCGTTTTTTTCGCTGTCCCCTGCGTCCGCGCATAAGTGAGAGATCACTGTAATTCCAAAAATGTTTTTATTGGACAAAGGGTGATCTAAAACTTCGAGATTCATTAAAAACTAGAAGTCGAATTCTGGGATTATTAGTACTTTTCCCTTTCTACACTTCGTATGCAAGAGATTAGGAACAAAAAAGTAGCTCTCTTAAATTCTTAAACTCAATCGTACACCCACTGATAATGGCACAAAGATGCATACCCTTCTTGCCCCACCTTAGTCACACACAGAGCCAGATTATCAAATAATCAAAGTAGGCAACTGCCTAGGGGACCCGCAACTTTGGAGGGCCCCAAGGCCTTGAGATCTCTTTTGCAGTACTTTCAAAGTTATTTAGCGTTGTGCTTTCATTTAGTTTACAAATACCGTGCACTCAAATGTATCCAAATTAAGATCAAGTATCGTTTAAGTTTTGGAACATTATTTTGACAGCATTCCTAATTCATTACCTTTAGCAAGTTTTATTATTATGTTTATTTATAGTTATAAAGAATATGTTGCTTTATGATTTAAAAAATATCCGATCCTATAATTAAACAGAATTTAAATTGTCTTTTTAAAAAGTTCTATCATTTTTTTTTTAGTATTTTGTATAAAATTGCTTTTAAATTAATTTTGCAAATTTTTATAAGCGCTATACTGAAACCAACTATCTTGAAAGTGATTCTCAATTAAATGTTTTGCTATTTCACCTTGTAAAAATTTGCAACTTAAAACTGCTTATATAAAGATTGAATTAAATTAAGGAAAAAATATTTGGTTTTGGAAGTTGAGAAAGGAAATGGCGCCCCGAAATGGCTAAGGACCCTACAGAGCTTAATCCGGCCCTGGTTGCGCCACTCAGTGACGTAGCAAGGGTAAGTGGCGCCTGGGACATAATATTATTTTTCCGAACCTCTTCCCGTCATCATCAGTGACTTAGCTTGGGTAAACCACACCCGGGGCATGGCATTTTTTCGCCCCTTCATCGTAATTGACTTCCGAAAACTGGCGCCCGCGGCATGGCATTTTTTCGCCCCTTCATCGTATTTGACTTCCGAAAATTGGCGCCCGGGGCATGGCATCTTTTCGCCTCTCATCGTATTTGACTTCCGCAAACTGGCGCCCGGGACAACTATACCCCCTTGCCCTTCGGTCGATACGACACTGATACCACTAAACTGAGCCTATTCTGGCACGGGGCCCATTTGGAATTAATTGGTTCAATCGGCAAAAAGTCCAGCCCAATGCTCGAGCAAACTGCCCGTGGCACCAAAGCAGAATAGTCCATTAAACGAAAGGTTTGAAGAAAACAAAATATAGGTTTGAAAATTGGTGCAAATATTCTCGAGGGTCTCTTGTTAAACATAGTAAAAGTCCCCTATCCTGGGGGGGGAGCTCGCGCCGCCATCTTGGATTTCATCCCCCTATTTTTAGTTTTTGCCGAATATCTCGAAAAATATTCAATTTTCAAATTACAATTGATATAACAAATTAAAAAGCGTAATATTCCCTACAAATGCATACTTATGGTTTTCTTCTAGCTTTAATAGTTTCCGAGATAATGGGTCTCAATGTTTATCGCCGTCTTGGATTTCATCCCCTTTTATAGTTTCTCTTGAATATCTCAAAATCTATTCAATTTTTAAATTACATTTATTCAACAAATTGTTGATCGTAAAATTCCCAACAAATGCATGATTTTATTTTTTGTCTAGCTTTAATAGGTTTTGAGATATGTAAGAAAAACTAAGACGGGGGGATAAAATCCAAGATGACGGCAAATGTTGATACCCGTTATCTCCGAAACATTTGAAGCTAAAACAAAAATAAAAGCATGTATTTGTAGATAATTTTACGCTCTTTTATTTGTTGATTGTATGTAATTTGAAAATCGGATAGATTTCGAGATATTCAGAAAAAACAAAAAATGGGGGGGGGAAATCCAAGAAGGCGACACGAGCTTCCCCCCCCCCCCAGGATCGGGGAGTTTTACTATGTTCAACAAGAGACCCTCGAGAACATTTGTACCAATTTTAAAAACTATACGATTTTTTGTTTTTCTTGAAGCCCTTCGTTTATTGTACTATCAATTAAAATTTTTTTACAAATTTATTCGTTTTGAGACCAATTATCTCAAAAACTATTAAAGCCTAAAGAAAAACCAAAGTGCCAATCTGTAGAGAATCGGACGCTCTTTAATTTGTTAAATCATATGCATTTTCAACATTGAATAGTTTTCGAGATATTTAAGAAAATCTGAAAAGGAGGGAGGAATCTAAGATTGCGGTAACCTTTGAGACCCATTATCTCCAAGACTATTAATCTCGAAGAAGATTTGAAGGGAATTTTACGCTTTTTAATTTTTTAAGTGATTTGTAATTTGAAAACTAACTAGTTTTCGAGATATTTAGGAAAATTGAAAAGGGGGGGATGAAATCGAAGATGGCGCCGCGAGCTCACCCCCCAGGACCGGTGTCTTTTAGTACGCTCATCATAAGCCCCTCACAAACACGCGTACCAATTTTCAAAACTATATGATTTAATGGTTTTTTCATCCCCATTTTGGACCTTCGTTGACTACATTAGAAGTGAAAAGAAAAAAAAATCGTTTAATAGACTTCAAAAATAAAATCATATATCTTTAAAATTTGTTGAATATATTGTTTTAGTTTCAATAAGACTAAAATAAAGCTGACTGAAATAAAGTTGAAGTTTAAAAATTCTCACCATAATATTATTAAGTTTAATTTTCAAGCAGTGGCGTAGCTACAACTTTTGCCTCCCGGGGCGAACTTGCAACATGTCGCCTTCCTTTACAAGATACATAGGTCACATAAACTACAAAAAGAAAATAATAAACTCCAGGGAAACAACACTTAATTAGAAATGTAATTCGTCGTTTGACAGACAGGTTGCGAAATCTCTCGTCTACCACCACTCTTTCCTTCACATATCAGCAGTTTAACGACAAAAGGCGAAAAATACGAATGTATTACGTTATTATTTTGCGTACATGATGTCTGATGAGTGTCGCTGCTCTTCTTAATTATAAAATTGTTTTCTAACATATTTCATTTTGTCGCCCGGGGCGGACCCCTTTAGATACGCCACTGTTTGCTTGTATTGTTCAGCAACGGAATCCGAGACTACCACTTTTGGACGATTTTACACCGGAAAGGGGTGTCAGGCAATGAGTCATATGAGCACATTTCCGGAGTCCTTTGTTAGATCACGCTCAGTAAAATGTAAACATCACCCTTCCATTCTTCACTTTCCCCCCTATTTTGATGAAAATAACTCCGCCCGGCGCATGCTCAAAAGCACGGAGGTTTTCCTAATCCGTTGGTAACCAATACTCACCCACTTCCTGTTTCACTTAGTGTATGATGTCATGTTCTTATTTTTTTGTGGCGAGCTTTTCACTGATTGGTTATTCTTTACTTCAATGTGTATACTGTTTAACAACGGATTCCGAAACTGGCACTTTTGGACGGTTTTACACCGGAAAGGGGTGTCAGGCAATGAGTCATATGAGCGCATTTCCGGAGTTCCTTGTTAGATCACGCTCAGTAAAATGCAAACATCAACCCTTCCATTCTTCACTTTCCCCCTATTTTGATGAAAATAACTCCGCCAGCGCATGCGCAAAAGCGCGGAGGGTTTCCGGATCCGTTGATAAACAATAGACACAAGTTATCGTACCTTTAAAAGCCAAAGTTCTTGCAAAATAATATTAAATCTGATTTTTGCTCATACTTACAAAGCGTAGGAGGCTGCCACTCCGGTACGCCGTCCTCTACAACCGTTCGACTGCAGTCCGAGAATATTGGGAAAAAGCAACCACTATCGCAGTACGCCGTTCCAATGAAAGCTGAAATGACAATATCTTTTATGAGCATAGCTTTTATATACAATAAATACTTTTTTCCACAATTTCTGGACACGCAAGAGTCTCTTCTCAAACATTTTCACCTACAGTCGTTCTCACTAGTTCGTCGTTTTGCTTTGGTCCCGATTCAATCCTATTTTCGCTCAAATATTAAGAAACATCTTTATTTATTTAAAGAAATTCACACTACAGAGAAAACTCCATTTATGGAGTGCTATAAACAACAAACACATAAAGAACAAAAGCCACAGCGAGTAAATCAAAAAAAAAAAAATGCGCTAGAAAATAAAAAGTTGAATACAGAGAATACACTAAGTCATAAAAATTTTGCAAACGCATATATAATTAAAAACGAAAACACATAATCACAAAAACATTAAAATACACTATGATTCTAAAAATCGTATTTTTTTAAAAAATTAAAAGACCATTTCCAAAAGGCAAGGGTTAAAAAGTCAAAACACGCAAGCACCGAATCCTCTG
>BGPR01028992.1:0-17063 GCA_013235015.1 Araneus ventricosus | reverse complement strand
TGCTATGCGATAGTGCATTCTTAACTTTGGGCAACATCATCAAATCTTACCGATTAGATTTAATAAACAAAATGAAAACTCAAGACCTGCGGCGTAACTTCTTTGCTATGCGATAGTGCATTCTTAACTTTGGGCAACATCATCAAATCTTACCGATTAGATTTAATAAACAAAATGAAAACTCAAGACCTGCGGCGTAACTTCTTTGCTATGCCATAGTGCATTCTTAACTTTGGGCAACATCATCAAATCTCACCGATTGGATTTAATAAACAAAATAAAAACTCAAGACCTTTCAACATTTATATTCGATGCCATCAGAACACTGAAAATAATTGTTTCACTTGTCGATGATGTCGACCAAGCTCTGAATTTATGCGCTTTTCTGCAGTACTGTATCCTCAGCTTGATGATCTTCATATCCAACAGCATGGCGATACTAGACGAAACAGCCTTCAAGTCTGTCGTAATTAATTGTTTAAATGTGGGTATTTTTTTTAATTGCGGCTTACATGTTTTGCATTCTTACAATCAGTGGCTCTTTCGTTCACGAAGAAGACGAAAAACTGAAGAAAATAGGCCTGGAGTTTTCTGGTGATTTCGCGCAAAAATCTGTATTTTTGTCAACCCCCAGAAATGGGGCGATACCGGCACTTTTCTTGTTGTTGGGTAACATTAGGGATGTACCATTGAATATGACTGGGGGTGGTATGTTTGCAATCCGAAAGATAATCTTTCTCATTATGATCAATGCAGTTGTGACTTATGGAGTAATCATGTTCCAGTTGAAAGATTAGAGTTTATTTTATACTACACCAAATAAATCATTGTGGGTAATAGAATACCGTCTCATACCTCAATGTCTGTAACCATAATGAGTATTGAACGGTTAAATGCGTATGAAAACATCACCTTTATTTCATTAAACATACCTTTAAAAATTAGCTTTTTACAATGCCTAGAAAATACAGATGAAAAGAAAACATCTGTATGGCTATATCGATGCAGTGTTTACATGGGAACAGAACATAAACCAGCATAGAAATTATTAGATGAAAATAAAAATCACTAACAGTACAAAAAAATATGAAACTCTTTACGCTACTTGCACTGAAAATAGAATAATAAATTTAAAAATAAGGAAAGAAACATAATTTTAAAAACTTTAAAAAAAAGAAATAATAAAAAATAATAATTTTCATGTCTTTTATTTTTATCATAAGGTAATTAATGATGCCATTGATTGCAGTGACATATTGAGCCGTATCACTTATGCTGTGCCGACTAGAAGTCTGAGGAAGAGTTGCTTATTTGTAAATGTATTTACCAGGTTTAATTACATACGTAATTTTTCTATTTATAAATTTTACAGAATTTTTTACAGGTACTCTGATGATCTTGATGTGTTTAATATGTCTTATGGTGTTTTTGAGACTGAATGTTTGAGGCTTTTATGTTCTTGAAGTGTTTTTATTTTGTGCCCTTTTTAAATTCTTGTCGCGTTTTTCAGTGATTTCTGTGTCTATCCGTTGTTTTTATTAATCTGTGTTTTACGGCTATTTTAGTGTTTGTTCCTGTATCATGCGCACTGTAACTGGAGTTTATTCTGTAGTGTGCATTTTCTAAATAAATAAATATTAATAATATTACGAAATCATAATTGAAAAAACTTAATAAGAGAGAAAAAATAATTATTCATACAAAAGTGCATACTTTATAGGATAATTCTCATTTTAAAGATTCGTCCTTCAATAATAATCAAATAAAAAAAATTGTGTTCTAAATCGCATATCTAAAATCCAAGTGGAAATAAAGCAAAAAAAAAAAACTGTTGGGACAGTTTCAGTCACAGTTCCAGTTCACAGTCACAGTTCTAGGCTCAAAATAAAACTCATTGTGGATAATAAGAAGGAAATACGTGCTGATCACGTATTGATTTCGACTTTATAAAATTTTGGAATTTCATAACAGAAAGAATGTTCATGATTCACCAAGTTCAGTGTTAAAGGTCAAAGGCTGTAGTAAATGTTTTTCTTAAAATCTACTAGTTAATAAATATAGCTGCTATTCCTTTAAAATATTGAGGATATTTGCATCATAATAAAGAAAATATTTTGAATTGCACGAACCTTCGGATAAAGATATAAGTCAGTATTAAGATGAGCAGTTTTAAAGAAAAATCAAATGTTCAAATTCACAAATGTTGCAGAACATTGTGAATTTGAACATTTGATTTTTCTGTAAAATTCAACTCAGAAATGTCTCACATTAAAATCTCTTAATTCAAATTCACAAATGTTGTAAAATATTCGTGAATTTGAACATTTGATTTTTCTGTTAAATTCAACTCAGAAATGTCTCACATTCAAATGTTTCAATTCAAATTCACAAATGTTTTACAATATTGTGATTTCGGCTATGTTTCATCTTACAGAAAACTACCGATAATTATTATAGTTTAAGAAAATATTTAACTTTTTGAATAAAATAATAAAAATAACGCAATTTATAAAAAAAATTTAAAACTTCTGAAAAGCGCACCTTTTTAAATTTATTAACTTTAATTCTGAAGCGTTTTAGTTTATAACCGAAAACATTAACTAAAATCATACTGCTAGTCATAATTCCGATTTGTATTGGATATGGATATGTGAGATTTAATGACGCAAGAGCAAACTGCTTCAGATAATAATTGCAGAGCAATTCATGTTTTATTTCTACAGCAACTATACTAATGAAAGTTTGCAGAGGCTTGTAACAAAAATATTGTATAACTTTCTAATCTATACATTTAATTTTCTGTTGGATATCAACCTATTTTTCGAAACAGGACAAAAACCAATCAGTCTAGTAATCAATTGAACATGAAAAGTAAGATAGTTAAAAGGAAAATAATCTATTGATGTCCTGTTGGATATCAATCAATTTTTTTCCTTTTAACTATCTTACTTTCCGAGATTAAAATTATTATTTTTCCCGTTGCAACAAGATAATTTCAATAGAGCCGCTTAACGCAAACATTGCAGCCTGAAATGTTTGTCGACAAATTTTGATATCGGCAGATACTGGTGTGAATGTTTGAATGCAAAAATCATCGCCGTGGAAGTTATAAATTTACCCTGAACTCATTACATCCAATGTAAAACGTCTATAAAATTAAATATCGGAACTTAATCCAAATAGCTGAAAATCAGCTAAACGGTAGTTTGAAATCTATAAGTTGGTACACACTCTTAAAACGCTGCCAAATCGCCAAAGCAAGACGTTGACCTCTGCATAACATTGGAGCCAAGTCGCCAAAGATATATGCAGGTATTACCTGTATTAGCTTTGGCGACTTGGCGCCATTTTAAGAGTGTGTGCCAACTTCTAGATTTCAACCAAACGGTACAGTGGTAACTCGCCAGCAAAGCGATTAAAAAAATTCTGGTTAAGTACGATATAAATTTTTGAATCGAGAAGTATACTTACAAGTGATGTATCCTCTCAAAACAAAATCTATTTAATACCTCAGTACTTCTTAAAATGAAATCTTCAAAAGTGGTTGGTGATCCAGCTCGTAATGCATTACAGTCACTTTGTCGGGCTGTTTGCCCAATCACCAAGGTTCCTCTTACAACATCGTTCAATCAATCAACAATCAACAATCCATGATGAGTCGTGGTTTCAGAAAGTTATATAAAATCAACATGATCATTATGATTTGACTGTCAATGGTGGCTAGACGTGCTTTTAAAACATGTGGCACCATCTTTGTCCATAGCGATGACTACGATCGTGATGAACATCTGTGGATTCTTCCTGAGATTCATTTTGAATTCAAAAGGTTTGATATAAGCAAAGCCCTTTGTAGTCTGCAAGCTAAAGCATTTTCCGATGGCGCAATGTATCATTTCTAAATGCTATCTTTACGGAAACTTTATATTACTCGTAGGAAATTGGATTCTGCAGATTTCTGTGACGATATATTTCTACCTGTATCAAGAATTGGAAACTTATTAAATTGCTGTGCTTTTTTCGTTTGAACTTTCTCCAGAAACAAACGAAATAAGCATTTGCTTCGTGATAATATCGCTAGCATTCTCCGTAATTAGTAGTGGAATAACTTGTGGTGCAGTCACTTTACTGTGCGATGGTACATATTTAGAGCTGGGTAATTTAATCAGATCTTACCGTATAACTCTGGAAAAGAAGATGAAATTTCAAGATTTACCTGCATTTATATTGAGTGACGCAAAGATGGTTTTAGCTTCTCGTTTTTCTAGTTGAAGCAACTGACCAAGCTTTAAATTTGTGCTCCCTGTTGCAATACTGAATGCTCTCCTCAATAACTTTTATGACAATAAAGCCTAGCAATTACAGATGAGAAGTCGTTCCACTCAAACTTTGTCATAATCTCTAATACTTGTAATGTCATGACAGCAGTATAAATATTTTATGTGATTACGGCAAGTGGATCTCCTGTTTATGAAGAGGGTAAAAAACTCAAGAAAGTAGGTCTAGAGTATTCTAGACATACAGTGATCTCTCACTTATGCGCGGGTGCAGGGGACAGCGAAAAAACCGCGCATAAGTGAGAGAAGCACATAAGTAAAAAACCACAAAAGGGAGCTTAAAAGGGAAACATCAATACAGTGTACATCTATTGTTAATTAATGGTATGTATATACTACTGAAAAATGTGAATAAGATTAGTTTCAAAATGCAAATACGTGTATAACTTCCGTTAATTATTTTTTAAGAACACAAAGAAAATGGAATTGATCCAGATTTTTAAAAATATCTCTCAATTTCGATTCTCTAAAGCCTTTTTCGAGGTGCAAGGATTTTCTTCCACTTTTTCAATAACATCCATTTTAAACGAAAGCGAAAATTTCGTTCTTTTCGCCATTTTAAAACGTAACCATCTAATCAAAACTCCAGAGATGTTTCTTTCGTTAGCGATCAATGGTACGTACCGTACTAACCTCTCTAATTGGTGGATGTATAAATGCGACTTATACTGACGTCAATCACAAGAACCCCCACGTACACCCCTGTGTATAAGTTAGAGGAATGCTTTCCTGGAACCTGAACAATAGAGGAAGTGGGCGAGGGAATGCATTCCTAGAAGCAGAGCAAAAAGGGTTTTTGTTCTGCTGAAAAAAACTTTTTGAACTAAGAAAATTTTTGTGACACGCATAAGTGAGAGGTGCTTTTTTAGTGCGGCGCATAAATGAATAAGAGTTATCATTGTTTTCCTGTATTCCTGGCCGGGACAGCGAAAAAAACGCGCATAAGTGAAAAACGCACATAAAAGAGAGCGCGTATAAGTGAGAGGTCACTGTATTACTCAAGAATCAGTTCTTCTCTCAAACCAGAAGGATGGATCGTTATTGGTGCTGTTTTTATTGTTGGGTAACATCAGGGATGTACCTTCAGAAGTGACTGGGGGTGGTTTGTTTGTAATTCGAAAGTCTATCATCTTGGCTATGACAAATGCAATCGTTACATATGTTTCAACTAAATGTTTAATATGTGTTTGAAAATGTAGCATTGTTAATAGATGTTTCTGTCCCTAGTACAGTAACAGAAATTTGAAAATATCTTCTTTTTCAGAAAACATTATTCGCCTTGAATTTAAACATTTTGTCCTAAAATACAAACTTCCACGCTTCACGGAAAATGGATAGAAGCTTATCCAGCTATTTCATGAGAGTGGCCTGTTAGTTGAGAGAAATTGAACAGAATAGAACAGAACGCCGTCCTTAACCAGGACACGGGAATTTTATTTAAGAAAAACAAAATAAACAAAAAAAGGAAATATATACACTATGTACAGCACATGCATTTTCACTTTGACACTATTAGTTCGTAATAGTCTTCTTTTCTTTAGATGCTGAAATACCTTTCTTTTATTTGAAGGGGGAATGTCCGGTGATTGAGCTACTTAGTTCAGCTCGCTGGGAAGTTGAAGGCTAGGGAGGCCGGAAAAGATCTCTGTTTTCGATAATGAATTTGATAATCCCACGAATTTTCTGCCTGGAGACGAGGTTATTGGCGACCCTTTTCAGCCATACTTGTTCGAAGTTTGGCGACAGACACTGTATAAGTACACTCCGTGTCATAATGAAGTGTCGTGCCAATTCCACCACAACTGCAATAATCGCTGTCAGACAGGTGAAACCTTTTGAGGTAGGCAGGGAAAGGTCCATGTTGAGAGAAGAAGATAACATCCTCTCTAATCCAGTTAGTGGGACGGAGAATAACTGAGGGCATGATGTTATAGATTTTCCTGCCTGTATCACCATTCTTCCATGAGGTTTGCCACTCCTAGAGCATCCTCTTCCGGAGGAGGCCTTTTATGTGCGGTTTAGACAAATTGAACAAGGTGATTCAAAAATATTTAGTACAAATTTAAAAACGTCTAGAGAAAACCGAAATAAGCAGATTTTGCAACAGAATGGGCAGTCGAAAAGGTTACCTATTAAATTATAGAGGGCCATGACTAAGCAGTCACAGCTGAAGCTACATTTGCGCTTTTGAGTGATTAATATCCGCAATTCTCAGCTTTCGTCACTTTATTCGTATAACGTATTTCTTCGCACAATGTGCCAGGCATAAAAACACATTTTGTGAATTTGAAAATTATACTACACATTAAAATTCCAAATCGAACCAATTACATACAGGGCTCCCACTTATATCCGTAACACAAATCCCCTTAACTTCTAAACGGTGACAGCTTAGGCCATAAAGTTGGTGTCTAGGTATAGTAAAAAGGCTATGTGCTACTCGATGAGACAACTTACAACGCCATCTATCGGCATATTTTGGAATTAGTGGTTCTATCTCGTAAACGGTGAAAGATAAGAGAAAAAAGTCAATTAGAAAGTTGTAGAGCACTCTCGATTTAGCACGAAAAGATACCTTGCGCACATTAATACTCAAAACTGAAAGCGTCTTTATGAACAGATCAATATTGGCCAATGGATTGATTAGAACTGTAGAAACAATGTTAATAAAAAATTTTGTCTACAAATGGCGCTTGTTTTTTTAAAAAAAACTGGTTATTTTGAGCTGTTACAACTGCCATGTCAAACCAGAAGTGAAAAAAAAAACCTGAATAACCGAAAACTTGTTATTTTCGGAATAACCCATCCCTATTTTGTACCTTGACAAACTATATACATGCAGAGATAAAAATTGCCACAAACAGTTCTTTAGGCGCTGCGTTATAGAAGTCTTCTAAAGCAACCTCATCATGTTTGAAACCTATTAAATCTAAGCGCACCTGAGGAAGCATAAAAATATCGATATTGATCTGTCTTTTTCATGTCATAACAAAACATGCATCTGTAAAAGCACAATACGACCAAATTCAATACCCCTTTCATGCAAAGACGCTCATTATGAAATCGAATTTTACACTCATAAATGGTGAACAGGTATTAGCTGATAGTTTCTAAGAGATAATATTGATTTCAATTACATTAGATATTTGAATGCAGCATACAAGAGAAGAAAACGTTTTAGAGATAATATTTAAATAATGCTCTATTTTATCCTGGAAATCGATTACTTAAATTTATTCGATGTATAGAGAAATAATGGTAAAAGTTTTCCTTTTTATCCTTTTCATTTTTTCGTTGAAGGTTTCAGGAATGATGTTGTCCATAATATGATAAATGAGAGGTGAGCAAATTATCAAGCACTTCGGATTCGCTTATTTTCGATAAACGAATGCGAGTTGCTTTTATTTATTTATGACCCACTCACCCATAGTAACCAGAATGTTTTAAGGGTCGGCGGAGAGGAATTCAAAAATAGTGTTACATCTCATGCATTATAAAAATTCAAAATGCATTCATAATATAAATACAATAATTAAAAATAATTATACATAGGTGGTTCAAAATGTAAGGTAACAAAAGCTCTCATGGGTGTACAAATCCCCCGTGGGAATTAAATTCCATTTTCTAAATAGATTATATGATCACAGCATTCAAACGCCATCGGTAGATGGAGCTAGTTGTGCCATAAGGTTCCGAAATCACTGTTAGAAGATGGCGGCGTTGGCGGATACATGGTCGGCGACTGAAGTGCGAAGTGTAATAAGCCACAGAAACGGGATTGTCTCTCCAATATTTAATGAGATATCAGGCGGAAGGTGTTTCTTTCCTGTGCCGTATCTTTACAGGGGACGAAACGCGGGCGCATCATGTGACACCTGAGCCGAAAAAAGCATCAAGGTCATAGAGATGCCCCTCGTCTCCTCCCCATAAGAAGATCAAAACAGTACCATCCGCGAAGAAAGTTATGGTCACAGTCTTTTGTGACCACCAGGGTTTGCTGATGGTTCATTTCCATACGCGTGTAGTGACCGTGAATGCTGCCAGTTATTGTGCCACGCTGGACCTGTTGCAAAAGGCATTTCACAGGAAACGGCGGGAACTGCTCTCGAAAGGTGTCCCGTTGTTGCACGACAACGCCCGACCACATACGGCCTCGGCTACACATGATTTGAAACAGCGTTTCCGATGGAATGTTTTTAACACCCTCCCTACAGCCCAGATCTCGCACCAAGTGATTTTCATCTCTTCAGACCGTTGCAGATGCACCTGACAGGTCGCCATTTCAGAACCGATGCCGAAGTCAGGAAACGGACGTTAAGTGGCTCCGCGACCTGGACTCTGATTTCTTCTATGCCGGTTTCGATAGAATGGTTCACCGATGGCAGAAATGATGCAACAACCATGGCGACTATATGGAAAAAATAATATGTACCAGTGCGTTCCTACCTTTGTCTATCTTTTTGATTTAGCGAATAAACCTTTTCTCTCAAAGGACATGTGCCCTTACTTTTTGAACCACCTACATACGATACTGTTCTAAAGCTATAAAGTCGTTTCCCTGATATGCTAAACTTGGCAAGCTTGGCGTCAAATTTGGCGACTTTGGCGACAAAGGGAATTTTCTAGAAGGACCTCGAACTTTTAACCTATTTCTACTGGTTTCATGAACTTTCTAGAGATTACGTCACTTCCTACGTAATGAAGTCACTTCCTGTTGAAAGGTATAAAAGCAAACTCTCAAGCCAAGAGCAGTCAGTTGGATTTTGATCAGCAAGCAAGCTGGTGAACTAACAAGAAAAACTTATTGGTAGTCTCTGTTGTGAATTTTCACTAGTGCTGTGTTAATACTTGTGCTACGTTTCTTTGATTAGAATATTTGTAAAATAAAGAGCTTTATTTTTTTAAATTCTGCTTATTAGACTGCATCCACGTACACCCACAATACGATTTTGTAACAATACATTAGGCATACGTAGACATTACATACATTAGAGATGCGTTACAGAGAATATAGACTGATTCGTAGGAAAACCACATTGACCTAAATTGCAGTCACTTCAATCAATCAAATTTTACGAAAAATTCAAAGTATATCTAAAGCAATTTACAAAAGTATTGCGAATTTCTGCCTGAAAATAAATGTTTTAAATAACATTTACGAGCAACGAGTCGAATATAGCAGTTTCCATTCCTGTAATTTTCGAAAAACTCCAATGAGTAACTTGTTGAAAATAACTAACACTTTAAAAATATTAGCATCTGTTCTTTTCCCAGCCATTTCTTAAAATGTATTCGCAATACTGTCGTATACACGGAGATTCGTTTTAATATTATGTTTTTAGAAATGTTTATATTTTCTCAGACTTGCGGGAACACAAATAACTCAAACACTGCACTTATCCACTGGTTTTTTTCTGTGTGTGGGGGGGGGGGTATTTTATTTTACTCTACCTGTAACAAATCGTATCCTGGGAACCCAAGATTTGCACCTGATAAAATTAGCTAAGTGAATAAATTATATTATCTTTTTTTTTTCTTTTTTTGACACATTCAAAATAAAAAGTATATAGGTCTAGTATGTAGCATTTAAGACCAATTAAATGGTATTAACGCTGATTAAAAATATACATTTCGTTTCGAAACAGAAAATTAGCTACAGTTTAGTAACTTTTGTTCTGATGGAGATATAACGTTCCTTTCGTATTTTTCTGAGAAAAATTTTTTTTCTAACAGTTAACGCTAACCAAGGTATTATTGTTGCTTTTTCACCCACCAATAATATCTCGAGAAGTCTTCAAAAATTCCAAAATGCTTTACACAATTCGAATATTTACACATAATTTGTAGGTTTCTATCAAATTTTCGACAAAATCGGTCCGCGGGAAGTCTGTCTGTGTTTCCGTGTTAATGTGAACGCGATAGCTCACAAACATGAATAGCGAGATAGATAAAATTTGGCACATAGTTTTATCATCAGGAATGTAGGTCCGTACAAAATTTTTGGCCAACTCCATCGAAGGGTTGACTGTCTCTCTATATAATCGTATACTTGTTAAAATTATATCTCGTAAGCCTTTTGGCTTATATAAATAAAACTTGGTAACACGGATGTTAACATTAATTATGGATCTGTTCCCAATTTTCATCTCAATCGGTTAAAAAAGAGCGTGTTCAAATAGCATATTCTCCACGCGCATGCGTACTGGAAGCAATCTCTGTGCATGATATTCAGTGGCTTCATGACGACCTGCTTGGCGCTTTTTTCTTCCCTTTTTGCGAATTTTGATCTTGCTCGGATTATTTTATTTCAGTTTGTTTTGTTGTGTTTTACGTGTCCTGGAGAAACTTGTTGCGTTCTGGGAATAGAGCAGATTCGAAATGTTATCGGGGCGAGGGTGCAGGGAACTGACATGCTGTACGAGAGTTTTTGAGAGATGAGTATACGAGAAAGTTTAGGGGAAGCCGCTCCCGCTGGATTGTTTAATTAATGGCATTTCCACGAGTGAAGCAAAAAAAAAGAGATTTCAATAGTGAATAGCGTACTAAATAATAAATCTTGAATCTTTTCCTTATGTTCAAACAGGTGAAGTGGTGGCTTGTCCATAAGAGTTGCAGGCCCCCCCCCCGGAAATTATTTTAAAAGATTGTGTTTTCGTTTTTATTCTAATTGGCTTACTTTCCCACTTTGAGAATTCAGTGATCAATGGAAAGAACAAAAAAGTAATAAAAAATGTAAAAGAAAGATGGAAAATCAATCAAAAATTAAGAGAGAGACAGACCAGAGCCGAAAAAAGTTTTGCCCCTCCTACGGATCCGATATTAACGCAAAGAGCAACGCGAAGTGGGAGAAAAGCAACCCTTTCTCCGTTGGAAATTACATTCATTTAAAATACATTTTTTCAGCTCTCATTTGGAGCGACTTCCTCATTTGGCTCTTTTTCGCTTTTTCTAAGTAAAGTCGTGAACTATTCTAAGAGTTCAGTCGTTAAGTCGTTTTTTTAAATCCAATTCTGGAGGAGTTGTAATTTTTTGCTTCTTTTTTTTTCGGGTGCTGATTACGATTATGAGGTTTAAAACCAATAATTTTTGTTGGAATTTTAGTTATAGCTAGAAAACATTTAAAAAAATTTTCTCTAGTTTTTTGTTTATAACTCAAAAACTATCAATTTTTGGTATATCATTATTATATGCCAAAATAATCAGCACAAAATTTCCTATAACTTAGATCTATAAAACTTTTGCAGAACTGCTTGTTTCTGAGCTGACGAGCTGCCACTGAACATGTGTGATATTTACCTAATTTTATCTTTGTATAATATTTTCACTAACATTAGGTATCAAAAATTGAGAAATTCAAGATAATATCAGACTTTAAGACCGGGCAATACTATTCCTAATCAAACGTGGAATTTTTTAAATTTTTAATTTCGATTCTTCTGAAGCTTTTTGAGGGTTATTTTTACTTTCTCGTATACGAAGCATACAAACAGAAAGCATTGTAATCGTCAAAAAATCCGAACTCGAGATTTTGATGAATCTCCTCGTTCTAGACCTCCCTGAGTCCGAAAAACACAATTTTAGTATTATGTCTGTCTGTGAACACGATAACTCAAAAACTATTGGAGCTAGATGGATGAAATTTGGTATGTGATCTTTACATACAATTTGTAAGTTTCTGTCAAATTTTGGACAAATTCCGTTCCCTGGAAGTCTGTGTGTCTGTCCGTGTTCATGCGAACGCGATAACTCAAAACCTTAAACAGCTAGATGATTAAAATTGGGTACACAGTTTTATCATCAAGAATGTAGATTTGTATCAAATTTTGAATCAAATCCATCAACGCGTTGATTGTCTGTCAGCCTATATAATCGCATGTTTGTGAATACCATAACTCCTAAATGCAACGACTTAGATAAATGAAATTTAGTATGTGGTCGTCTTACCATAATTGTAGATCTGTGTCCAATTTTCGTTTCAATCTGTTAAAAAAAGGCCTTCAGTCCTTTATCTTACAATGAAGCAAAGGTATATTACGTAATGGCGCGATCTTTTTTATGTTACTTCCGCCTTATACCTTGCTGCGCGAGTGAAACTTGTGGTATGCCGTTCGCCTTATTTTTTTCTCCACCTCTGTTAGGGACGCTTGGCGCGTTTTACTGCCGTTCCACTTATTTTTCCTTCACATGTGTTAAGAAGTATAGGAGAAAGTTTAGGGGAGACCACTCCCGCTTTTTGTTGTTGTTGCTGCTGTTGTTGAATTCATTATGTTTCGTGTCTGATGCATGAATTTGCTTTAGTTTCGGAATCAAATTTTTAGATCTAATGCACTTTGTGTACTATATCCTTGGATTAGCAACGATGGACGTTCTACAATATTTTAGCAGTTTTTCCATGCTAGGCAGTAGCATAACAAAAAGTAGAAATATGAACAATAAGTAATGAAAATTCTGAATTTTTTGATTAACTTTACTTGAGGATATTTTTTATACTTGTGGACAATTAAATAATTTTGAAATGGTTGTACCAGTTTTCAAAGAGTGAAGAAGTTTCCTGTCATATTAATAGTTAACCGAAAATTGTCATATAAAATTGCGTTGCATCATGCTACAATGTTGAAAGAAGTTGTAGATCAAGATACTAAATATAGAACAATCACTTGCTCAAAATGAAGAGTTCGTAAAAGTAATAAAAAATTTATTTCATTTGTCTCGAATTTCTTAACTGAAAAAAAGTCAAGATGACCCTTTCCTACTAATATTTCGTTTTTTGATTGGATATCTAGGAACTTTGCCAGAGTTGTTTTATTTTTTTGAGAATTACTTATCATATTTCTAGAATTTTGTATTTATGTCTAAAATTAATTTTTCAAAATCCTCTTACATTGGCATATTATATACCTAAACACATAGATCTCTATATTTTTAACACATAGATCTCTATATTGAAATGGAAACCTTTTAATGTCCTTATTTTATGTCAAAAATCATTTAGTACCAAAATGAGAAAGCTATTACCGGTGATGTTAATACAGTAGAGTTTCCCTACAACGAAGTCTCCCTACAACGAATTTCTCCCTATAACGAAATTTTTAATCGGAATGTTAAATAACATTCAAAATATTCTCCATATAACGAAGTGGTTGCCTCTCTATAACGAATTTTTTCGGAGGCTTATCTTTTCGATTTTTGTCATTTTTGAAGAAAGTTGATAGTTTCTGTGCAACCAATTCAATCACACGTGCCTGTTTCTGGAACCACTCATTCTTAAAATGTGAAAAATTTTCTGAAAATTTAACATCAAGAAATGCAAAGCAATGTAAAATAACGGAATTCTTCCAAGTAAAATAGACGTAAGTACATACTAGTACATATTATTCTCTAAATTGGTGAACTGTCTTAACTTTTGAGCATTTTATTTATACAATAAAAATTAGTATAATTTTAACAAATTTATAATATATATTACTTCATTTTTATTTGAAAATCATAATTAAATACATTTGAACTTATCGCGCCTATTGAAAAGTTTTTAACATTTACTTAAATTACTGCAAAAATCTCTAATCTCCGTATAACGAAATTTTCTCTATAACGAATTTTTCAATTGGAACCAAGCGATTTCGTTATAGGGAGACTCCACTGTAGTTTCATAACGATTCACAGAAAAACTGTTTCGCGATAGAATGCCTAATTAAAATTTCTTGGGGAAAAAATTGTTCATTATTTTTTAAATTGTTCAGAAAAGACTTGGGAATAATATTTTTTTCATAAAATCGAAAATTTCAGATGTTAAACAGTCGTATGTCAACTTAATCACCCCTCGTAAATAGGGTCGCTCAGAGCAGGAATTAAATAAGATATCACTGAAGATGGTGAATGTCATAGTAGGACAATAATACAAACATTTGGGTTAATATTCTTATTTTTGGTTTCAGCTGGAATTGAACTTCTCGCTGTGTATTTGTATTATTATTGTTATTAGAATCAAAATCAAAATTTGTGTTACAGTCAAGCTATATATATATCGCAATATTACTCTAGAATTTGAAGTAATATCTTAGTTATAATAAAAAAAATTGTCTTTCATTGTTCATTGTATTTTTGTATTGTCATTGTATTTGTATTTTTTGTCATATTGACGTGCATCGAATCATCGCATTTTTAGGCTTATAAATTAAAATTTAATCATTAATTAGCTTTATAATTTGACACAAAAATTACGTAGAATCCACAAGCATCTCAAGTATTCTATGCATCCTTAGATGAATGAAAATGACAGCCCCTTTCCAAAACAGGAGGGGGCATCTTATTAGATAGCAAAAAAAAAAAAAAATGCGAGACTTAAGGGGTTAAACTAAATTATGTACAAAGTGCAGTTCTTTTTATGATTTCCAAAAATACAAAATAACTCTCTGAGTTAACTTCTAACTTAGCCTCTGTAATGTTTGGCTACCCTTGGCGATGGTTGATCGGACGCTTGGAGCAACTCCTTGCTAGTGTAGGGTTGCTTTCTGTAAACGAGTCAGTTTGGGTGGCGACCTCGAGAAGCGAGGTGAGATGTTTAAGCCTAGTTGTGGCGTTATTTTTGGAATAGCTCTGGCTTCTAAGTGCAACGCACCGCACTGTATCTTTTATGTGTGTTGTCTGTCTTATATGTGCCTATGTCCAAATAGAATTATTTTTCTAAAATCTGGTATCTTCATTTCAAAAAGACAGCAACACCACAGACTCTTTTAATAACTTTCCGAGTTAACTTTTAACTTAATTTTTACTTTCTCGTATACGAAGTATACAAAGAGAAAGTATTGTAATCGTCAAAAAATTCGAACTCGAGATTTTGACGAATCTCCACGTTTTAGACCTCCCTGAGTCCGAAAAACACAATTTTGGAATCATGTCTGTCTGTCTGTGTGTGTGTGAACACGATAACTCGAAAACTATGAGAGCTACGGGGATGAAATTTGGTATGTAGTCTTTACACATAATTTGTAGGTTTCTATCAAATTTTGGACAAAATCCGTCAACGGGAAGTCTGTCTGTCTGTATGTCCGAAGTCATGTGAACACTATAACTCAAAAACTTGAATAGCTAGATGGATAAAATTTGGTACACAGTTTTATCGTCATGAATGTAGGTCCGTATAAAATTTTGGGCCAAATCCGTCAAAGGGTTGCTGTCTGTCGGTCTGTATAATTTACCATTGAAACCAATCCGTTATCTCTACGCGCATGCGTGCGGAAGCAATCGTCTGTGCTTCGGAAAGGAGCGAATTACGTCAGTTTGTCCTTGAGACGGCAAGAGTGAAACATAGCAGTGTGCGATAGATGCGTTTTAATCGGTACGCATCTCTTTGAATTCTGTACCTAGATATTTTTCAATCACTATAATGAAAAACCTTCTGATAGTCATTGGATTCTGGATAACAGTAGGTTTTTTTAGCCACGCGGGGAAAAGGAGAAACGGCACCTTTTTGGGGAAGTATACGAGAAAGTTTAGGGGAGAACACTCCCGCTGGTTTTAATTGCTTTCCGACTTTTAATGTAATTTTTTAAATAATCCGATATCTTTTAAAACAAATAACGTATAGAGTTCTATTAAGTAGTTCTTTTTATTGAGTCCAAAAATACAGAATGACTTGTGATGATTTTTACGCTACGCTGATACTTTTTGAATCTTGATCCAAATGATTTTTTCGGCTCTCTCCCATGCTCCCTTACTTATTGTCCCAGAAAAGTTTGCTCAAGCACTCACAATCTGTTCTTGGGAGCCTTGTTGCTCATGATAAAGTTCAAGACAGCATCCACAAACTGATGAGGCTTGTCGCTGTGCACAGTATGTTTCGCGTCTTCTACTCCAATTAATACGGCCTGCGGAAAGCATTTTTTGATATTTTCTTCATCCAGTGATCTAAAACAATAAAGTTCGTTTGATATAGTCCTCCAGTTAACTACATCAATGTGAAATTTAATTTCGAGAGAATTCAAGGAAATTGAATAATTATTTACATAATGAATGTGCAAAAATTATATTCAAGTCCTTTAAAATTATATAGAGTTAAAAATTTGTATATTTTTAAAAGTTAAAATAATATTTCTGTAACAGTTATGTGTTTCAAACGAACTCAAAATCCAACACTTCAAGCGCCGATTCCAATTTGGGGCCGCGATGCAAGAGTAGCGGCACACCAAAGGATATGCCTACATTGAGACCTCACTTCGAGGGTAGAAATGAAACTCGAAATCTCTAGCGTAGGGGAAGAGGAGGGGGTGGGAAGAATTCTGCGAATTTGAACCTTGTCTCAAAACAAACTTTGAAGCCTCCTTGAATGACGTGCCTCATTTTTCGACTTGAATGGGTGGGGGGAAAACCAGTCTTGGGACAAATGGATTGGAATGGAGTACAGATGAATGCTCAGCTTTAAGACAAATGGCATAGTTAGCCTAATTGTGAATGCCCAGCTTTACAGAATAAGCTACAGTAGTAAAAAAATAATTACTACTAATTTGTCAAGAACTAGACTTCGACTTTTAATGAGCTTCATGTGTCATGAGACCAATCTCCTTTTAGAATTAACACACAAATACGGCGCTTCATATGTCATGAGATCAATCTCCTTTTAGAATTAACACACAAATACGGCGCTTCATGTGTCATGAGACCAATCTCCTTGGAGAGGAATGCTTTTGAGTACGAATCTTTTTGAATTAACACACAAATAAGGCGGTTCAT